>JAPDER010000092.1:0-79459 GCA_027569225.1 Aspergillus panamensis | reverse complement strand
CCCCCCCCCCCCCCCCCCCCCCCCCCCCCCCCCCCCCCCCCCCCCCCCCCCCCCCCCCCCCCCCCCCCCCCCCCCCCCCCCCCGTATTTACCTTTCATCCATGCATTACTCGTTTAAATAAGGGGTATGGTGGGCTGGGTTTTTTTTTTATTTGACCTCTACAACACCCCCCCCCCCCCCCCCCCCCCGATTCTATTCTATCGGGTTGTAGATTCACTCGATGGCCGTCGATCAGTTGAGATATCTAGGGCCAGGAACACATTATACAGTCGGTTCAGGATCTGTTTATAGGAAAACCCTCGAGAAATAGCCCTGGATCCACCCCCCCTCGATCCCCCCCGCAGCTCCAACCAGCCCATCCGGGCGGAGAATCACCACCGCCCCCTGGTCCATCGGAATGCCGAGTTTGTCGTGGGCGACATTCCCCGGATCGAAATACGCGTCTCCAAACGGGCTCATCCCCAGGGCCTCGTACGGCGACCCCCCACCCACGGTCGAGATCGTCCGCCATCCGATCGCCGGGTGCGTGGTCAACGCCGCCGCAGTCGTCTCCAGATCCTGCCTTAATCCCCGGAGCGACTCGTGGATCGTCGCCCGGAGACTCCCCGCAAACACGACCACCCAGAACCGGGCCACATTGGGGGTGATCTCCTGCAGCCGCACGCTGCGATGCGTGCCGGGCCGCTGGAGAGGCACGTCGGGCGGTCGACTGCCCGCCACGACCGAGCAATAATCATACTCCTCCGTCGTCGACGACTGCGGCGAGTCATTCAGCACATTCCCCGGGTACGAAATGCCCAGCCCCGTGTTGAACGACGCCGCCTGCTCGAAGATCTCCCCGAGCACGACATACGGATCCGCGTCCGGGGCGCCCCGATACCACGCCGGCCACCGATGCGACATCAGCGTCGCGATGTCCCGGTCATAGTCGAGGAGCCGCTGCACGGCCGTCATCCGCTCGCTCGCGTACGTGGCCAGCACCGCCGGCCGGGTGATCCCGCGGATCTGCAGGGCCAGCTTCCAGCCGAGATTGACCGCGTCGTGGATACCCGTGTTGAGGCCCTGCGCGGCGCCGCTGCTGTGCGTGTGCGCCGCGTCGCCGCAGAGGAAGAGCCGGCCGTGGGCGCCGGCGAAGCTCGTCGCGCGGCGCTGGCCGATCGTGTAGAGCGTCCACCAGTGCACCTCGCGGAAGACGAGCCGGAACGGCTTCAGGCTCTCGATCGCCTCCTGCACGGCGACGGCCTCGGTGACGCCGGCCGGGTATTTGGCGGCGATGGCGGCGCTGTAGGCGTAGCCGATCCGCGTGGCGCCGTGGTCGAGCGGCGCCCAGAGGACGTTGCCGTGCGTTTGGCTCTCGATGGCGCTACCTGTGGGATTAGTGACCGGTCGGTTTTCGTCTAGGAGTTGTGCATCGCTGGCTCACCCGTATGACCGAGTGATGGGCATGTCGGTCTCCACGATCCCGTCGATTCGGATCCATTTGTCCTCGGTCGTGTCGCCTTCGAAGGGGATCCCGGCGTGCCTGCGAACGAAGCTCCGGCCTCCGTCCGCCCCGATCAGGTATTTACTGCGGTCCTGAGCGACGATCCATCATTTCAGGGATGCCCTGACATACCTCTTCAGCTGGAACGGGCGCTGCGTGGTTGTGTCTTGAAAGGTCGAGGTCATCGCATACGCCGCGGTCTCGTCGCAGGTGAAATCGACACACTCCATGCCGGGGTAATACGCGGCGCCGACCGACTGGAGCTTCTCTCTCAGGATCGCCTCGGTGTACATCTGGCGCAGGACGAGGGTGAAGTCGTAGGTGGTGTCCTGGATATTCTCCATGAACGTCCAGACTCGGCCGGGGATGCTGTCCGCGATGAGAACCGTCCCGAGAACCGCCAGGATGCAAGAATTCATAGGAAACTAAACTTACACTCGCTCGCCATCTTTGTAGGTCACACTGGTCCGACAGGCAAACCCCAGCTGCAGCATCGGGTCCATCACCCCGAGCTGGTCCAGCTGCTCCGCCGTGCGCGGAAACAGGGCGATGGCTCGACCGTACGCATCCTGCGCCTCCTTCTGGTGCTGCTCCAGGACGCACACGGACACCCCGAAGCGCTTCAGTTGGTAGGCCAGGAGGAGTCCCACGGGGCCTCCGCCGACAATCACCACGTCGTACTCGGTCTCTGCCACGACACTGGCTTCGGAGGTTGTCATCATTTCGTCGTGGTTCCCAGTCGGTTCTCAGTCGGTTGGCTGTCCATCCCAGCAGTCACTTTATTCCCTTTATTCCCGGGAGAAGCCCTATGCACGGCGGATAAGCTCATCGGCGAAGGCATCACGGCCAAGTCGGGGCCTCTCTGGGGGAGTTTGACAGGAGACGATGCGGGGGCGATAAGCCTAATTCTGCGCCGACTTGGCACCACGACTGATATCTCCTCTCGACTCGCCAGCAAGGGGTGGACGACGAGGCTACTAGATAGCTATCAGGGAGACTATCAAGATAACGACCTTGGCAGCCACCAATCCGACCCTGCATCGCATCCAGCACAGCACCATCCAGCCGTGCTCGTACGAGGACGGCTGATAAGAGACGCCTCCGATGCAACCTCGAGCCGTGCCATGTCGCCTTTATTGGTCCAGTTCCGGCGTTCTCGAGTGTCGTGCGAGGATAAGAAACCCTCGACATGTCTGTCGGTCAATCTGAGACGCACTTTCTGTCCATCTACGAGGCATACCCGCGTGAATCCTTATCGTCGGGCGCTGGCCGTCTCTCTCCTCGGTTGGTCCAACCTGTCTCAAGATGGTTACACTGGCGATGAGCTCCCTGGCTTATCGCCCGATGAGACTCGAGCATCTCCTCCGCCGGCCACTCGCATTCCGCTCGCAAGGGGTCTGTGTTGGATGGGGTCTTCGGCTTATCTCTGGGGCATACATTAAAACGTAGCCCTGGTCCGTCGGGGGACTATATACAGAGCTTCTCCTGTCAATTCCCCCCTGTTCCCCCCTGTTCCCCCCTGTTCCCCACTCCAGCCCAGGGCTGCTCCTTGTTTTTCTTGTTGTATTCCCCCATTCCCCCAGCAGAAACCATGGCAAAGGCTGTCGAAGAAAAGTCGGCGCCGGCCACCGACCTGAATGAGGTCGGCCAGGTGGGCGAGTACCAGGTGCGAGACCATGGCGCGGATTCGGGCCTCTCGCGCGCGCTGGAGACGCGCCACCTGCTCATGTTCTCCATCGGCTCGTCCATTGGGATGGGTCTCTGGCTGGGATCCGGGACCTCGCTCGTCGACGGCGGCCCCGCGGCCATCTTCATCGGATACTGGATCGCCGGCTCCATCGCCTGGCTCCTCAACCAGTCCGTCGGGGAGCTCGCCGTGCTGTACCCCCTCCCCAGCGCCTTTCCCCAGTGGACCCGCAAGTTCGTCGACCCGGCGGCCGCCGTCACCGTGGGGTGGGCGTACTGGTTCTCCTGCTCCATCACGCTGGCCAACGAGCTGCAGGCCATCGTGACCGTGCTCCGGTTCTGGGACGACACCGTGCCCACCGCCGCGTGGCTGTCCATCTTCCTGGTCGTGGTCTTCGTCATCAACATCTGCGCCGTGCGGGTCTTCGGCGAGGCCGAGGCCATCATGTCCACCGTCAAGCTCTTCTGGATCATCATCGTGATCGTCTGCGGCATCGTCATCAGTGCCGGCGGCGCCCCGAACCACACGAGCACCGGCTTCCAGTACTGGCGCGAGACGCCCTTCACGCACGGCTTCAAGGGCTTCCTCTCCGTAATGGGCACCTGCATCTTCGCCATGAGCGGCTCCGAGATGGGCGGCCTCGTGGCCGCCGAGGCGCGCAACCCGCGCAAGGCCGTGCCCAAGGCCGTCAACGCCATCTGGATGCGGCTGTCCCTCTTCTACATCTGCGGGGCGCTGATCGTCTCCATCACCGTCTCCCCGCAGAACCCGGACCTGTTCGGCGGCTCCGGCGTCAACGCCAGCCCCTTCGTCATCGCCTTCTTCGACGCCGGCTTGCCGGGCCTCGCGCACGCCATGAACGCCGTCATCTTCATCAGCGTGCTCTCCTGCGGCAACGCCCAGGCCTACGGCGGCACGCGCACGCTCGTCGGCCTCGCGGAGATCGGCATGGCGCCGCGCATCTTCCAGACCTGCGACCGCCACGGCCGCCCGCTCTACGCCGTCGCCCTGACCTTCCTCATCGGCGGCGGCCTCTGCTACCTCAACGTCAGCAACTCCGGCGCCACCGTCTTCGGCTGGTTCTCCTCGCTCACCTCCCTCTGCACCCTCTACATCTGGGGCATGATCTTCGTCTGCCACATCCGCTTCCGTGCCGCCTGGGCCGCCCAGGGCCGCGCCCCGAGCGAGCTCCCCTGGAAGTCGTGGACCTGGCCCTGGGGCGCCGTCTACGGGCTCGTCTGGTGCGCCCTGCTCATCGTCGTCGAGTTCTACCTGGCCGTCTGGCCCCTCGGCAAGTCCCCCAGCGCCGAGACCTTCTTCTCCAACTACGTCTCCGCCGTCGCCATCCTGGTCCTGTACATCCTGGCCAAGATCTTCTACCGCGGGCCCTTCTGGATCCGGGCCGAGGACATCGATCTCGACTCCGGCCGCCGCTTTTACGCCGAGGACGTCGACGCCCTGAAGAAGAAGACGATTCTGCAGCGGGCCGTCGACATTTTCACGGGTGATGGAAGTGTGTAGCCGTCTGTCTATGTGTGGTCCAGTGTATTGTGCCTGCTATGTTTACCTCTTGTCATGTCGTCTGTAATTAGTTGTTCTTGCGCTGAGTATACTTATCTTACGTTGATGTCGCTTTCTCTCCTTCATTCTAGTCTAGCCAATCACGACTTGGATATCATTCTCATCATCATGATAAGCTAGAAAAAAAAAAAAAAGAAGTGCATCATCCGTGAATCGAACACGGGCCTCATCGATGGCAACGATGAATTCTACCACTAGACCAATGATGCAGAGGTGGAAGAAACAGTCCCTTATAACACTCCATCTCTCATCTCCATTCTCTCACCAAAAATACCGGTCAACTACTCGGTATAAAACTAGGCTTACCCTCTACAAACCGTCTAGATTGTAGATTGTACATAAGCAATGTAAGCAATAGGCCAAAAAAAAAAAAAAAAAAAGGAGGGATCTACCATTATTCGGTAGACTCCAACTCCAACTCCCGGAACCACTCCCTGTTGAAGAAATCGTTTCTCATCCCCACTTCCCCAGGATTCCCCTCCCCAAACTCGGGAGGTCCTGCAGCATCGGACTCGGCATTTAAGTAACGTAAGTTGGTCTAGTCGAGTCTGGTTTAAGTGGGGGTCTGGTCGAGTCGAATCAGGCTCTGCTTCTACTAGTACTATAGTACGACTGGGTGGTTTCTCACATGAGCCTCGGGAGGGATTTGTATTACTTGCCCTAGAATACATCAGTCTGTCTTCACATTTCGTATTTCGAACCTGCTTTGCATCTGCGCCCGCACAGTTGTCTTTTCTCCCTCTTTTTTTTTTTTTTTTTTTATTTTTTGTTTTTTATTTGGCGTTGGTCGGAATTGTGCCGATTTCCCCCTCTCCTCTGGGTGGGTAGGTAGGTAGGTACCCCTCCACGAAGAGAAACAAAAAAGGTTAAAATAAAAATAAATAAACAATAGAAATAAAACATAGTTAGAAAAAAAAGAAAGAAAAAAGAAAAATTAACTCGTTGACCCTGCTTGGAGTCGCTTCAACTGCTCCTCGAGCTGTTGATTCTCCTGGGTCAATCTCTCCACCCAGTCCCCCGTCCGCTCCAACACCTCTCTCTTCGTGGACCGCGCCTGGTCCAACCCGGGCACGATCCGGTACAGCTCCTCGTACATGTCATTCTGCGAGCGGCGGCGATTCCGCTCCGCGATGATGTGCAGGAGTCGTCTCCGCTTCTTGCGCTTCGTGCGGTAGGTTTCATCCCCTTCGTCTTCGGGGATGCTCACGGACCAGCTGGATCTTCTCGAGGCCGGGGAGCTGGGCTCCTGTGGGGAGGGGCTAGGATCTTCCCGGATAAAGGTGTCGTAGATGCCTAGGAGGTGGCTCTCCTTTTCGTGGGTGACGGGCTCGGTATAGCCGGGGGGCGGTCGGTATCCGTTGGGCCCGAAGCAGAGGTCGGAGCCCCAGGATAGATCTCCTAGCTTGGGAGAGAAGTGGTAGTCTTCTTCTTCTTCTGGGGAGCTGACGTGGGAGAGTTCGGGTGGGGAGAGGTGGTTGGTGGGTTCGTCTTCCTCGACGCGGAAGAGGACGTGGCTGATCACGTCGTCGACGAAGTAGTCGTATTCATGTCGGGCGTAGTTATGAGGATGATTGTGAGGGTAAGGAAACGGTTGATCGTGGGATTGGGAGGGAGGATAATTCGGAGGTTGTTTTTGTAGAGGGGAGTGTGGGAATGGCATTTCTTCGGGGATTGTCAGTCTGGGTGGTCTTTGCATATGTCCCGGTCCTCACGTACCGGTTGTTGATTCTGTGCTAGGGTAGAGGTAGGGGGTCTGGGCGATATAGGCTTCCCTCCCCGAATACTCCTCCACCGGAGAGAGACCAAAGGGGAGGAACTGGTATCCTCCTGGGTGGTGTAATGAATCCATCGCAACGGGGTGAGCTTCGAGCCTTGTGCGTCGGAAGAAAGAAACAGCAAATTATATCTCTAATATGTAACGCTCTTCGCGGGCATCATGTCAATGGCAAGGAGGGTATCAAGTGAGAGTGCAGGAAGAAAAATAGACGAGGTCTGGCCGCTATTTATCAGGATTCGCCGCCGCCTGAGATGTTCCTGATTAAGGAAATGCCTCTCTCTCCGCTGCCGATGAAACGATGAGAAAGCTCTACTATCCAAACGACATTCCCGTTCCGGTTATACGGAGAGCTTGATAAGTGGAGAGTCTGTCTCAGATGGCGATGAGAGAGGCAAAGGAATCGATGGTCCCGGGAGCCCACTTTTTAAGTCGGTGGAGCGAACGGTGGTGCTTTGAACAAACCAATGGAGTCAGCGCAATGAACAGACTTTCCAACGGTCGTTTTAAGATGGCCGAACAAGAAAAAACTACTCACTCACACCTAGATTTGTCCCCTGCAAGCTCTCAGCACAGTGGAGTCTCGCCTTGATGAACTGATCTCCCTCCAGGGTGAGGTGCCCCCAGATTCCAGACTAGGTTTCCTTTGCGATAGACTGTGCGCAGAGGTCTGATCAACATGCGCCTCCTTAGTAGCCAGCACCCAAGTCCATCCCCGGAATCCATAGTCCGCGTTGATCCGCCATGTTGGAAGTTGGAAGTTGGAACCCCTGGGGAGGACCGCCTGGGATTGGCTGTGGGCGACCCCGGCAATTCGCATTTCTGTACTCCCACGCCTTTGCCTGGTCGGATTGGCAGCCGTGAGGACAAGCTGGATTGAAGCATCGACCACCTCCGATGTCATCTGGCCGCAATTGGCCGTAGCGCATGGCAGGTTGGAGGCCATCCGTGGTCGACTCGGACACGGACCAAGGCGTTGGACAAACGTGACTCCGCAATGCTTACCGGATGCGGTCTAGGCCACCCGGTCGATAATCAGTCGTAATAATAATAATTGTTTTACTATTATTCCCTCGGTGCTGACTCGGACTCGAGTCGTGATCCATCTGCCGAAGGGAACCCAGAGTTTAGGGTTCCTGAGTTAACCACCCGGGCACTACCAGGGCACACCCTCAACCCAAGTCGCTTGGACGCAACTCAAATCTTTCCACGGCTCTGAATCGAGCAGCAAGAGCCATGAAATCAAATCCCTCCTCCCCGCCCGCTGCAGAGTCAGGAGTCAGGTTGCGATTCGCACCTGCCTAACATGCACTAGCGGCAAACCTTCTTTCGTCAGAACAGCCCAGATCAGGCAGATCAGGCAGATCAGGCAAGCCTCCGGGCTCCTCCAGTACGTGACTGACTAGTGACTATCTATCTATCTACACAGCCATCCAGATTCCAGCCCATCCACGGCATCCCTCAAGAGTCAGAGGGGCTCAAACTTTGGGGAATCGTGGTACGGATCGACCACGAGGATCGTAGTCCCGATGTTCAGATATCCACCATCCCAGAACCGGATAGCTACTGGACATGGTTCACCAAGGGCAGCCAGTGATTGTTTCGGGTTCTCGTTGGCTTTGTGAGCTCGACTCCCCCATTCCTCAGGTCGAAACCCAATCTGATTGTCGAACTACTTCATTTGCTAGATTGGGTCTAGGTATGTGAAATCGAGGCACACATCGTCATTACCCCTCCACCTGCCACCAGGTGATGCCCGTGCATCTCCAAGGCTGTTCCTTCGACACACACCAGTTTCCACCTTGAACTCCTTTTGGTGAGTTCGACGTTCGAACTTCGTACCTGCTGCAGCTGAGGCACCCCGTAAATCTCTTCCGGAACCTGTCGACCAATGAAGAGCAGAGGTGGAGACACTGGAGGCTCAGGCCGATTTTCCTAGTAGATGCGTTTTTAATGTCTCATTCTTATTAGCCAGTTTTTGTCAAGTGCACTGTCCTTTCAATGCCAAGCAGCATAGATAGGTATATTCTACACAGTCTCCAGGAGTTCTGGTGCTTTTAGACACCCAAGTACAATTTCAACAAGATCACCCTAGACTCCCTACCTAGGCATGACTTAACTAGTGTGAGTAGGTGCTGGGGACCTTCCTAGATGAGGTGCCTTTTCAAAGGTACTAGGTAAACTTTAAGCCTCAAATGCCGACTCGGGAGTCGGCATCTCCAACTCTCCCTTTAATGAAGAAATAGCGGGGCGCTGAGACCGTTTACCTTTTGCAAATCCTCACCTAGAATATTAATTCGGATTCTATAAGATAACGCGATTCAAGTCCTTGGATCGTGAAGTATAAAAGTATAATTTGCTTTATCACGCCACCAGCAAGAGGCACATCCTCATCCAGTAATAGGTAGTGACCCTATCTTCGTATAGCCAGGCCCCTGGTTGGCTGCCAATTTTCTCCTCGTTTCCTGACCAGTGGGGGGGATCCTTGCCATTTATTCTTAGGTAGACCCACTCACTCATCACAGAACTACCTAGTACATAGGCGTGAGAAGCAGAGACCAGCAGAATAAGAGAAAAAAACCAGGAGAAAAGCCATGGAAATACCAATTGCATCTGAAGAGGCGTTATCAGAGGATATGTGTATCAATGATTTACATGTTATTCATGAATCAACTAATCAAGTTCCATTAACCTGATGAAGCTTAGCTAAACATAGGCCTGGCGACCTAACTATCTATGTAGGTACTAGCACTCCATTGAATAAACCAGAACTTGATACCCAAATGCCATGCAATTCATCAAATGAAAAAACCTAAAAAAGAATGAAGTTATACAGAATATATTGAAAAGGTAGAATTCCAATCAAATCCTTCAATTAATTAGTCCTGCGTCTATCCCGTTCACTCACTGTTGCTTAGTTTGCCATGCATCTGTGACCCTGGCTGACTCTCCCTTGGCATTTCTTGGGAGTTCTCTTACTCATCTTACTCATATCTCCAAGTATCTGCAAACTCAAAGTAGCCTCAAGATGGTCGAAAAGGGCCCTAAAGGCCGCTTGTCCTGGGAGGAACGCAAGGAAGATGCACTGCAATGAACTCAACCTTGACTCTCTTGGGACCATCCTGAGTGTATTCGTCAACACCTGAAAACAAAATTTAGAATCACCTGCTGCCATTGGTCCCGCCTATGTTGGAATGTGTGGTGATAATTGGTTGAGTGGGGATGAAGGCCAATGATGAGGCTGCTGGACATGAAAGACGGCACTCTTTCCAGCCTGAAGGCCAGTTGGCATGACAGATCGGGGGACTTACTTGTGGCTTGCCTAAATTCTTTAGAAGCCCTCGGCCTCATGCTGACCAAGCGTAAGAACCCGAGAACGCGAATTTCACAGTGTGCCTTTCTTCAACATCGGAGCAACACACGCCTTGTGGAACGAAATGTCGATCACAAGCCGACATGGAATTCGAGTAGAGGCCGATGGTTAACTGTAGAAGGCAGGGGCTCTTTGGTAGATACCTGGGAGATTAGTCCAACATTTAGATGGGCTCAAAAACATCATTATAACAGGCTTCCAGTGTTACATTTGCAGCCATTAATTCATGCAAGGAAACCCAATTTTACCAAAATTGATCCATCACATAAACTGGCAACAAAAATAGCAGATTATCGGTCTATGCTAACGTCGACCACAGGTATTAAAAGATCTGGTGAAATTGTTTACTTGGGAGCTTGACAGATAGGTTGTCAGGTTGCACCCATATATATATAACGGTTGTAGTCAAGTCTTTCTTAAGCTGATCAGCTACATATATCTTTAGAAATCCCGATGCATTGATTTAATTACACGCCAATTGCACGACGACACATAAATAGACTTGATCCATCACAGAAAATCAAGATGAGTACCTAGTACCTTCAGCGCTTCCATATCCATATCCTGAGCTTGGTACGTAGATTCCGCCTCAGATTGAATCTTCCAGGGTTTTGGTTGGTTTTTCATGCCAAGAATCATGGGCGGTGTTGGTAGTGCGTCATCTCGCTGCTGATTGGTACAGCCGCCCAACCCTGTAGAAATTGACCAATCAATATCTGCTCACGATCTGACACTACCCCAGAAGGGTTAAAGGCAAGCTTGGGGCGTCCAGTGAGGCGGGCCTAGTCCCTGGGTAGTGGAGCCGGGGCGCACTAAATACTTGGGTATTGGAAGGTGACCCTGAAACTGAGACCTGATCTCAAAAGGGCTTGACTTGAGTGTGGCTGATGATGATTGTGTCTTCAATCTCTCCGCCACCTCAGAATCTCATCCCCCAACCCGTCACTCCGTCTCTCCCCATCCGAGTTCCATCGCCAGGTCCGTTCTTGTCCTCCAGCATCAAAAATTACCGCCATGCTGGCCTGGCCATTTCCTTGCTGTCATATCCGATTATTATGAGCGCCAGACCCCTGTGTTGTGAGTGATTTTCCGGGGTCTTGGTCTAGCTCCTGGGGCGGGCGATTTCTCCCCACCAGCGTCAGCCCACGGAGCATGCAACACAAGCATGCCTGGAGGCTTCGAGAAGAGATTCTTCGGTTTCTGGTTGTATATTACTGGTGAGTCGCCCTTTTCGATACCAGCCATCCTATCCTCCTCGGGGGACTCGACCTCACTGTATGATGCTTCTCCAGACCGTTACTGGGCGTCCCGACAACCACGCTCTTCCAATGGCCAACCTATTCCTCCCACCGGATGGCGCCCGCTGTCCCTGCGTCCGACTTATCTTACCCTGATTACCTGCGTGATGGTTCTCATGCTGGTTATCCTCGAAGCCCTCCGCCAGTATTCCGACAGAAATGGAGGACTCATGCTGTTCCAAGACACCGATGACGTTTCCCCCTCTCAGTCCGTTGCCTACAACTATGTCCCCGTCGTTGCCGCCCTTCTTCTCTCGATCCTCTGGTCCTTCATCGACTTCGATGTCCTCCGCCTCGAACCGTATTTTCAACTGTCCCGCCCGGAGGGATGTCCCGCAACCACCCTCTTCATCAACTACAACTTCGGACAGACCTTTGTCGCTCCGATCTGTTCCGCAAAGCGGAGACACTGGATCGTGTTGATGGTCTCCATTATGAGTCTCCTGATCCGAATCTTTTTCCCGGCCTTGCAAAGTGCGCTGTTGGAACTGCGCGAGGTCACCGTGACGACCCATGAAGAGATGAATGCATGGTCGGACCTGGTAGATTTAAGGACTCAGGCCCGTTGGATCGCAGCCCAGGAGGATAGCGCCGACCAAAACTTTGACGCCTACTTTTCCTCGACCGATGGCCTCCGGCAGTCTCGTTCCGGGGATTACGCCGTCGCACCGGTCCAGATCCCCATGGACGATCGCCGGGAAACGACAGTCTGGACGCTCAATCAGACCATTTACTGGGCCCAGCTCACCTGCGATAGCGTCCTTACCGATGATCACCTGCCAGTGGCTGTCAATGGGTCATCTGGCAATCTCTCATGGAATGTGTCCGGCATCCAGATTCCAGACCCTGACGATACGGACCCGGGATGCAGTCTGAATTTTCACTATGATAACATTCTCTTCCCGGGAACCGATTTCCTTCAGGTTCGGTACTGGGAGCCCACGTGGTCAGACAAAACATTCACGCTGGAGGGAGCGCATAAGGCTTTCGATGCAGACGGCTGTGATCATTTTGATCTGTACGGGGTTCTTTTGTCGGTCAACGCGACCGAATACGGCCCCAACCCCATTGATGTAGTGGGTCCCGAGTTGACATCCTCTGCGACCTTCTTTGCGTGCAACATTGGATACTATCAAGCAGAGGCCGAAATTACAATGCACGCAAACAGTTCCATAACTAGCACCAAGGTGTTCAACGAAACCACCACCTCCCTCACCAACACCGAGTTTAATATCGATGCGTTCCAGAGTCTTTTGGCTCACCGAGCACTGTACATGAGCGACATGCTTTTCGTGCAGATCAATGAAACCAGTGGTGCTCGTACGATGACGGAGTTGCCTGTAATCAGTCAGAATTTGGGCGATGTGGACCCAGTTCTTGTCCTGGACACATCGAAAGCGATGAGCTTAGAGGAGTTTGGATCCAAGGTGTCGCGAGGTGTGAAGCAGACATTCATTCTGACCATGGCTCGCATGTTTAACCCAGACACGGCCCCTTCCAGCGTCTCTGCATTTCGCAAGACCCGGCAGGTTGCTATTGCGGTTGTATCATGCGTCGTCACCGTTTCGGAACTCATCTTGGGTATTGGGGCGATCCTCGCATTTGGTATGGTCAACTACTACCATAAACGTCCGAATATTCTTCAAAGCGACCCGGGCTCGATCGGTGCCATGTGTAGTATGTTGACTGACGTGCTCGGCCCTAACAACATCCTGGCGGATGCTCAGACCGGGTTCCATGAATTTTCAACCCGCCAGCTCCGGCGACTTCTTCGGCAGTGCCGGCTCCAATGGTTTCACGGCCCTTTTGGAAGACGCCTGGAGCTTGTCAAAGTAGATGGTAAGCTTTGCTTTTTTTTTTTTTTTTTTTTTCTAGTTCGCATCCCACCACTAACCCCGATAGGTTCGCCCGTCCTTCTTGACGACCAAACTCGGAGTCGAGTTGACCCGATGCCACATTTCCTGGTGATACCCATATTTATTGTCGAATTTCTCCTGCTTGTGGCGGTGATCGTCGCGATGAGCTTCATCATCGCCTCACTTGCACGTGATGGCGGGTTCAAGCACCTCACCCAGTCGACTTCCAGCTTTCTGCAAGTTGTTCTCTCCTTCATGCCTTCAGTGGTGGCGTCGTGTGTCGCGGCTCTCTGCACGTCCATCCATCGCAACCTCAGCATTCTCGAGCCATGGGTCCACCTCCAACGTGGAATGGCCACTGCTCGGAAATCCCTCACTATGAACTATTCGTGCCAGAATCCTTGGACGGTATTACCGAAAGCCGCGAAAAACCGCCATGTCTTGCTGGGTCTGATCTCAGTGGCCTGCATTGTGAATAATGTCTTGACATTGGTTGCTGGTGGTCTCTTCACGCAGCAGTTATCCACATCCACGTTACCGACCTCGTCGCTGCTGGCGAACTATAGCCATTCTGTCTTTCAGCAAACCGATTTCGCGGCGGACTTTACTGAGTACGACCTGATTCAAACCAGCATTACCAGTGGTGTACCGCTTTTGCCCTGGACCAGCGCAAATGACTCGTTCGCCCCGATCCAAATCCTTGATCCAGACCCGGAGTCTATATACAGTGCAACCACTTTGGGGATTGGCGCGAGCCTTGATTGCCAGGTGCTCCCAATTCCGCAGAGCCTGACCACGCGCAAAGATGGGGAGTACTGGACTTACAGCCCTTTCCGTAACCCAAAACGGGACTGCCTTGTCAAGACGGCAGACCCCACGAGCGAACCGGGCGATACGATAGCACTTTCCATTAATTTCCTCTCCCCAATAGCTCGGGAAGACATGGACGAATGCCAGACGACTACCGTCATGATAGTGGGCCGATGGAACTACACTGAGGCGTCGCCCATTACCTATGCGAACACGATCGCGTTACACTGTGAGCCGCGGGCGCGGCTCCAAAATTTCTCCATCTCGTTTGACCAGAAAGGTCAGATAGAAGATCTCAGCCCGGTGGCAAACACCAGCATCATATCCGGCGAGATGTACCGGAATGCCACGATTAGTCTGGGCCAGTTTAACAAGGTATTTGCTGCCATCCCCCAGAGTTTCTTCGGCGAGGAACAGGGAGACAATGGAAAATCGTATATCTCCTCGTACGATTGGGCAGGGTATCTGGTTGCCCATTTGTACAAGCGGAACGGGACGAATATCACCAACCTGGACCCGGCTCGCATGATCGACCTGTCCCAGACGGTCTACCAATGGGTCTACAGTACCTATTTCTCCCTCTGGCGGGATATCTACCTTTACCCGCTGCGGGATCCTCCTGTTGCCGCGAACGGGACCATTGCGTATAGCACCTGGTGCATGGTCCCGTCCGTGCCGTCTCTGTTGATTGCGATGGTCATCATCGCCTTGGATACTGTGGTGGTGCTGGTGGTGTTCGGGACGCGACGGGGCCGATTCAAGGGGCCTCGCATTCCACGCTCCATCGGGTCGGTGATCCCCTGGATCGCCAACACCCGCATGATCAACGACCTCCGGGGCACCTACGGGTGGACGAACGCACAACGGCAGATCCGCCTGGAGGAACTGAATAAGCGGTACGCGTTCCGGATGTTCCTTGGCGAGGACAGTCGGTGGCGATTTGCGGTGGACGAGGAGCCATCCGCAGACAAGGAGGGCACCACTCGCAGTCCTACTTCGAGCACTCCCACTTCTAGCCCTTCTAGCCCTTCTTCTACAGACTCTACGGATGCGGAGAGCGACGGAGAGACCCCGACGGCCTCTGGCAAGCTGCCGGACTCTATCGAGCTCCACGTTCTTGAGAATCCGGGCAGTGCCCGCGACCGCACTCATGATCCGGAATCATGAGATGATGACATGACATGATCTGTATTGTAAATATTGGATATTTCGGGCGTTAATAGATTTCGTAATATATCTTCTTTACTAAATTTTAAGCTGCTGAAGTAAGACAACTAACTCAAAACTAAAATCGGCCCCGCCCCGCTCGGTGGGACTCGAAATCATCATCTTCATCTCCGCAGTCTTTCCTTTCTCTTCCTCCTCTGTGCATCCGTATGGAAATGGGAGATTCAGTTGAGGTGCTCGTCTACGGACTAGGAGCGTAAGTAGGATCTTAATTCCAGGCCGGGTTATGCAGGACTGACCAGACAGAATCGGCTCTTTCTATGCCTTTATTCTGCAGCGCTGCCCCCAGGTCCGGCTGACCGTCGTTGCGCGATCCAACTACGACGCCGTGAAGCACAGCGTAGGCATATCCTGAAAGACCGGTCGGAGCAAGTCTCATATCGTATCACCCAGGGAATCTTGATTGATAGCCATAGCCATGGCCAACACCGATTCCATCCCCATCGAGGTACTTTGCGACATCTCTCATGAACCCGAGTCTCGACTTGAGAACAAGTGAAATACATGAATGAATTCGCTAAACGAATCAAGTCCTCCGCTCCCCATCCGAAGCAAACGGGCGCCAATTCCGCTACGTCGTGTGCGCGCACAAAGCCGTGGACCCTGACGGGGCCGTTGCACCGCTCGACCCGGTCATCAGCCGCGACACAACCGTCGTGATACTCCAGAACGGAGTGGGGAACGAGGATCCGTTTCGCAGGCGGTATCCTGGGGTGACGATTATCTCTGGCGTGGTAGCCTCCGCCTCCCCTTTCTCTGCTTCTTTTTTTCTCTAAAATTTGATTTTTAATATGGCTGTATAGGTCTGGATTGGAGCCATCCAACCCACGGCCGGAACCATCCAGCACACCGTGGGCGACAACACCCAACTCGGTCTCTTCCCCAACCCCCGGACAGCGACCGACCGCGCCGCGAAAGCAAAAGAGCAAGACAGCCTCGCCGGGTTCGCCGCCCTGCTCGCCACCGGCGGAACCCAGTGCGAACTCCCGCCCAACATCCAAACCTCCAAATGGGAGAAAGTCGTGTGGAACGCGGCCTGGAACGCCATCACCGCGCTCACGGGCCAGGATACCGCGGCCTGGCTGGCGTCCTCGGCCGACGCGATCCCCTGGACCGGTCGGCTGATGGACGAGGTGATTGCCGTGGGGCGGGCGTGCGGAGTGCCGCTCCGGGACGGGCTGGCGGGGGAGTTCATCGACCGGATCCGGGGCTTTGGGGGGGTGACGACGAGTATGCAGGCGGATCGGGAGAATGGGAGGGAAATGGAGATTGAGGTTATCCTGGGGGTGCCGGTGCAGCGGGGGAGGGAGTTGGGGGTGGAGATTCCGTTGCTGGAGACGTTGTATGTGCTTTTGGTGGCGGTGAATCGGGCGATACGGGTTGAGAGGGGGTAATCCGGCTCTTTCTCATTTCGACTATGCTATCTAGTACTCTATCTGCGTATCTATCTATCTGTCTACTTATGTTGGGCTAGTCGTGCTTCACGTACGACCCGTATTTCACCCAGTGACCGTTGATCTTCCGCCAGCGGTGATGCCGAGTGATTGGGAAGGGAGTCCATTCGGGGCTGTCCTCCGAAGACGAAGTCGAAGCAGCCGAAGATACTGATGATTCCGACGAAGGCGAAGAAGAAGAGGAAGAGGAAGAGGAAGAAGAAGGAGAAGTAGGAGAAGTAGGAGAAGTAGGAGAAGAAGGAGAAGAAGGAGAAGAGAACAACCGCATCACCTCACGACTCAACGTCTCCTCGCTCGGAGTCAAATCCTTGCCCTCATTCGGCGGCCCATTCCACTCCCCATCCGTGCAATGCTCGTCCAGCGTCGTGCACTTATCCTGCCAAATCTGACAATTCTTGTTCCCCGTCGGCGGCGCCGTGTTCCAGCAGACGTCGCTCTGCTCCCAACATTTCTTCGAGGACGCCCAGCATCCCTCCTGCGTGGTATAGGCCGGCACCTCAAACCCACACCAGTTGTCACGGACGAGAATGCACCCCTCGGGTTTCGCCCCTTTGCTCTGGACCGCGGCGGCCTTCTCCCCCGTGCCAGTGGTGGAATCCGAGGCATGATCGCTGCCCGCAACATACACCTCGGGCCCGAGGCCCAGGAACGGCTTCAGCGGCGTCTCGTACAGGTTGTACGTCAGCGCCGGGAGGCTCAGATCATAGGTATCCGGGCCGATGGCGACGGTGGGCGGGGTCGCGGTGCCCCCCGCCGTGACGAAGACCTGGGCGCATCCGACGTAGAACTGCGGATCCGGGGGACTGTCCTGGGCGGCGTGCAGGGCGAGGAGCTCCGGGCGCACGAGGTAGGGCCCGGGCGCGAGGTCCGCGGGGATGGTCGCGGAGAGGAGCCCCTGGTTGGCGATGAGTTTCTCGGTGCACCATTGGGCGCCGTCGTAGGCCATCTCGAAGATCTTGAACCAGCCGTCCCCGGCGGCGTTGTGGTCGGCCGTGGCGTCGGCCACGCGCTTCATGTAGACGGCGCAGGGCCCCTTGTGGTTGGCGGCGATGGCGCCGGGCGACGAGCCGTCGGGGTAGTCGCGGAATTCGAAGGTGAGGGTGGCGCCGGCGCCGGCGGGGCAGACTCTGCTCACGGCGGTTTCGCCGTCGTAGCCTTGTCAATCATGTTAGTGGAGGAGCTGGATGGGTTGGATGGGTTGGGGGGATGTGAGGGGAGGGAGCGGACCACAGGCCATGGCGGCGTTGGAGAGCGGCTCGATGGGGAATGTCGCGGTGGCGCCGTCGCGGTTCATGCGCACGCAGGTGCCATCGCCCTGGTTGACGCCGTCGACGTAGAGGGTGGTGAAGAGGGTGTGGCCAGCCACGAGGGGGACAATCAAGGAGAGACTGAGCAGATGCATGCTGGGGGGAACCAGAGTAAAGGAATGTAGAGAAAGGAGTGTAGAGAAAGGAATGAGGATGGAGTATCTCTTGATTATATAGGTGCAGTCTATCCTAATTATATCGGCGCTTATTACATCCAAGTTCCGACACAGGATTTGGCAAACAGCGGTGTTTCATGGCTGCAGGGGGGGTTTCACCGGGCATTCGGACTGGTCCAGAGGGGTTTCAGCTTCTGAATCCGCTTAATCCCGTCAAGGCGGACCGGGGATGAAATGAAAGAAATGAGGTGTCACTGAGTGCCTGGAAATCGAAGGAAATCTCCAACGGTGGCGTTGGCCGACGGTGTCCAGGCTTTCCCCCGACTTCAGCGTCGAATCGGATAGAGCCTGTCCTGCACCAACCGGCCAGGATCCGGCCAGATCTCGATGCACTTGAAAGCAGGAGTTCGTCGTAAATTAGGCCAGGGCGCTCGCATCGCCAATCATTCGCCGGAGACCAGCCCTAAGATCTTGGCCGGCGCTTGACCCAAGAGACGAGCCAATCTGCAGGTCGAGACATCGGAACGTAAAACGAGGGTATCACTGTGGACCAGAACCAGAGCTATCAGAATCCCACTTACTTGGCTATCCACGACATCGAATATCCGGACAGGACACCTTGACCCGGCATCAACGGCTGAGGTCTGAAACACCGCATGCAGCGTAACCCCGGAAGATAGACTGGAATCCCGTATAATTAAAGGCATCGTACTGCAACCTGAACCTGATCCACTCCACCACTTCAGCACAGCAGAGATACACCTTGCTCGCGTCCAGGCCCAGCGCCGAAGACGTCACTTCTCGGGTTTATATCTTTGGGCCCGATCGAGAGTAAATGAGCGGGTCGGCAGCGAACTCGGCAAGCGTTTTCAAGGCAGGCGTCAGTGTGCTGCTGAGGGCGGGGATATCAGTAAATGGCTTGAAGAGATCGGCAGAGAGCCCGTAGTGGAATGGGACTGCTGCCCCTTGACACCGAGTGGGTGAAGCTTGATGGTTCTCGCAAAGAAAGCAACGGACGAGCGACAAGCGAAGGGAAGGGCTCAGATCGTAGTGTTGGTAAGCTGCCAGTGTCCCTCGGTGAAGTAACGAACGTACTACGAGGAGTATACTCTGTGGAGCCAGTTGACGGGGAAGAGGAAACTAGGTATCTGACCCTTAGCTATAGCGTCCGGTATCTACGAAGAAAGAAAGCTGCAGTGAGCGGGGCACCGATCAGCAGGTGTTGGCCTGGCCTACCAGTCGTCAATCCACGGATCAGACAAACCAGTCACTCGTTGACCTGCAATTCCCTCTATCAATCCTGAGCCCTGCATCCGGGAGGCTGGCTGAAGATCAGCTTGGTGGGGTTGGGCAGGAGAACCCAGAGACCGGCTCTACAGGCTGTCATCCAACGAACTGGCCGCCGCTGAAGTACTGGAGTATCAGAGGGATCCCTGCCTGCCCAATCACCACCTGTTCGATCCGGGTCCGCGCCCCAAGCGGTGCACCAGGAACGCTAGGCCTGGCCGTAATCGGAACAGAGAGGGAGGGGCAATTCGAAGGGCCAGTAAACGGAATTTGGGAGCGGGGGAGGACTCTTCTCAGCTGCGCCTTGCACAAACCAGGGCAAGAGACGACCACGTTGCGTTGTCAGGCGAGATATAAATAGCCGGGCCTGAACCAGGAGCGCAAGGGATTCGATACCACGCAGGAACACACCCTCTCGGCGCAGGGGACGACGCTGAGCGCGATCGCAGTGCCGGGGAGTCTCCAGCTAAAGGATCATTCAGTGTTGCATGCCACATTCCGCGAGGAGTACGGGGGCTGGGAGACGTCCATCTTCCTTGACCTTCTCTTCCGCATTGATGATTCAGGGGATTTGGTGCGAGAGCGCTGGTATGTCTTCCTTCTGGACTACACCGGCCGTAGCGGATCAGAGTGTGGGTATGGGTTTCAAAACGGACGCTGATCCTTCCCCCGTTGCAGGTCGAATAGTCTTCTCAAGTCAGTCGCGGAAATCTCGATGAGCCAGGACGGCGAGGTGGCCGCTTCAGCGTCCAACGCGAGATCAGCCGAGCGGAGATGATCCTCCGCGTGCTCAAGCTGATGATCGCCGGGACGAAACTCGAGGAGAACCGGATTCTCTCCGTCGTGGACCTGGTGACCGCCACGCTGACCGATTTGACGCACATCGGGGCGCCGCCGTATCATCGTCCGAACCGGAATCTCGAAGACAAGCTCTGTACGGCGGTGCTGGCGGTTCACCGGGAGTCGCTGATTGATGCCTCGTTCGTGGACAGTGCTAGGAAGGCTGTCACGGTGGTCCAGGATTGGTTTGGGGATGATATGCCGACGAGCACGCAGCGGGAGATCGATGCGATTGTGCAGAATCCGTTGTATCAGGCGTAGTTTTGACTACTAGTATCTTATTTTTTTTTTTTTTCAATCGGTTTTCTCCTCGTCAATAAATAGAGGTAACCCGAGCACTCGGAGATAGAGAGAAAGAATCTAGCGTAGGAGGATGCTAAGAATGGATTAAGGGGGGGGGGTTTCAAAATCGGCTTCTACCATTCAACAACATGATCAGCCTTAGGCTATATACAGACGTATTCGACCTAATCTAATAAAACCTGATGGTAATTCTACTACACAACGACAGACCCCGTCTTCCGCGCATGCCGGTAAAACCACACCTGCAACCCCAGGAAAACAACCACCCCTAGCGCCAACATGGCCGAAATGACCGCAAAGCCCATGAGATATTTCGGGCTATCTTCGGACGGGAAGAGATACTGATCTAGCCGTTAGCTGTCGCCCTCATGCAAGATCCAGTTGATCGTTTGGGGAAGCCCCCCGGGAGGGGGGAAGATGATAACCTACCGATCCATAAATCTGGGACAAGTTCCCCAGCGCATTGACTAGCGCCAAGCTCACGCCCCGGGCCTGCGGATGCAGACTGGCGAACGCGGACGACGCGTAGGCGAGGGTGCCCCCGTTTGTGGCCCAGAGGCCGGCGGCCATGAGGACGAGGAGGACGTAGCGGGCGGTGAAGTTGTAGATTGCGCAGACGCAGATCGAGCAGATGAGCGAGAAGGTGAGCCAGCAGGCGATGACGAGGCCGCGCCAGTTGGGGATTTTATCGGAGAAGTAGGCGGTTATGGCGGTGCAGACGAAGGCGACGGCGTAGATGGGGATGGTGAGGAAGTTGATGCGTTGGGTGGAGGCGTCGCCGAAGAGACCTTTGATTAGGGTTGGGTAGAAGTAGGAGAGGGTGCTGGAGCCGACAATGACCTATTTATTATTGGATTAGAACTGTCTTTCTTTCTTTCTTTCTTTCTCTTTTTTTCTTTTTTTTTTTTTTTTTTTGTCGTTGGTGGAGGGAGAAGGGGTACCATGTATCCGACGATGAAAGCCCAAGTCTTCCAATTCTTCACGGATTCCAATATAGCCTGGCCTGGCGACAGAGGCCCGAGATCCTCCGTCAGGGCCGTGACGTTGTCGCTCTGGAGGCGGGCGACGGCGATATGTCGTTCGCGTTCGGACAGGCCGCGCGATGTCGCTGGAAAATCTGGCAGAATGAAGACACAGATGAGCGAAACCCCGACGGTAGCGGCCCCCTCGACGATGAAGAGCCAGCGCCAGCCGCGGATGCCGTGGACGCCATCGAGTCCATCGATGATGACGGCGGCGAGGAGTCCCCCGAAGGCGCCGGAGAGGATGGCGGCCGAGATGTAGACCCCGAATCGCTTGGATTGTTCGTGGCGTTTGTACCAGGAGGAGAGGACGAGGAGGACCCCGGGGGCAAAGCCCGCTTCGATGCAGCCTATTTTACTTAGTGTATGCGTCCGTAACGGGATGGAAAAGGGGGTGGAAGGTTACCGATGATGGTGCGCAGGATGACGAGATGCTTGAAGTCTTTGATGGCCCCCATGGCGCAGGTCAGGGCTCCCCAGATGCACATGATGGTCGGGAGGAAGATGGATGGCCGCGAGCGACTCAGGACGAGGCTAGCTGGGTGTTAGAGACATCCTGGACGCAAGTCCTGAGGAAAGAAAAGAGAGCCATACTTGCTGGGAACCTCAAACACGACATAGCCGATGAAAAACACCACCAAGGCGATGGAATACTCGTTCGAGGAGAGCTTGAGATCGTCCTGCATGCCCCCAATCTTTGCATTTCCAATACTGCTCCCGATTAGCCTCCACAATCACCGTCACCTCGTGACAAAAAAGAGCCGGGGGCGTACTTGGTCCGATCCATATACGACAACAGATACATGATCCAGATCGTCGGCAAAAGGGTCATGTCAATCTTGCGCACCAGAGCCCTCTCCTCCTCCGGGGTAAACGTCGGAGAGCCCACATCCTCAATCTCCTCCTTCACGTCCATGTCGTTCTTGAAGTTCGATGTCGCCATTGCACCTGTTCTGCGTCTGTAGACGGGGAACGAACTAGACCCAGGATCGTGGCCCCCCGGCCGGGTTTTATACCAGCACTACCAGGACAGGCCCGATTGACATCACGCCGTTCATCGGGATGGCGGTTTGCAGGGAATGGGGGGATCCGAAGCGATGCTGGCGGTGTTTTTCCCCACAAATTTGATTTCCCCGCAAAATGCCCGCGGCAGGGGGGCTCGAGACGAGGGCTTCGTTTGCCTCCCACAAAGTTCGCCTGCCTCGAGACGAGCGACCTCGAGTCGAGTCATCATCTCAACGACGGTGATCGAAATCATCCCATGCCTTTCCGACTGATGAGAGATAAGTCTCCGGATTCCGTATATAAGCGGCAGTTTCTCCGTTTCTCGGCTTCTCCAGATGTGACCGAGTGATCTTCAAGTCGTTGGTTGGCGTCCCCAGTGGTCGCGTGTGGGCAATTTACGATTTGATGATGATTGGTCCGTGTGCTTACTCAGAACTGTTCGTGCTCTGCTGTTGTGCACATCATAGATTACTCATGAAATGCATAACATTCACAAACTTCCCTCAGGGTCTCCCTGGCAGGTGCCTGATTCAGGCCTGCCTACCTTAGTAGGTCGTACTAGTTGAAAGCTACCTATAAATGAACCATCCCCAACTAAAGCTAGTCTTGCATTTTCTCTTCCAAATCCTCCCTAAAGCACCAGGCACAATGAATCCCGTCTTCCCTATTCCTCACAAGGCAGCGTACGAGGACTGGACGTTGCCGCACAACGAGGCTCTTTTGGACAAGGCCATTGCACAACCTTCCGAGATCACCCCGGACGAGAAACACAAAATCCTCCACTGGGCGTCCCCGGACCAGGCGAAACAGAACATCCAAGAATACCTTTCGGGTAGGACGTTGAACAGTTTGATCCACCTGGCAGCCACAGACAGGGACTCTCTCACATATCCAGAGTATGTCATGCTGAACGATGGGTTCCATATCCTCAAGCCATTGGATCGAACGGCCCGGGATGCTATGAGATCAGTTCCGTGGGACAACGCGGAATTACGCGCAAAAAGAGAGCGGGCCTGTCGGGCTGTTTTAACACCTGAAGAATTACAAGCTGTTGACAATATTAATGACCCGGATTTTGAGGACGACAAAGAGCAGGCGGCATTGGATCAAATGAAGCACGAGCTCGCACGCACCCCGCTCTGAATAAAGAAGATCCTGGAACGGGAGGATCGGGCATGGGGGTATACAGTTTACTGCGCATCAAACCCAAACCAGGATGCTGCGGCCGTTACAAAGGCCTGGCAGGAGTTTCAATCAATGTTCCGGGACAAGGCCGATGACCTCCCCTTTGGTAAGGAGGTCCTGGGCTTCAACCGCGGGGCCACCATGGGCGCAGATGCAATCCGGTCTACCAAGGTCATGGATTTTGTTGATTTCACGGCGGATTAGAGTGATCTCAGCTCTTGTCGCGAGTGAGTGCAATTTTGCAAATAAAATATGAGGCACCTTGACTAAATGACCCAGGGACTTTTGGAGGCGTCGTGACCAGGGCCTTCTCAAGCCGGGAGTGCTGGACAATGTCTTGGTTTTTGTGACGGCGGAGTGCCGAGACTCATTCCAGGGCGCGAGCTACGCCTGGCTGTGGGCAGTCGATCCAGACTGGACGCTCGGCGGCGCAGACGAGGATGGGTACGATGGGCGGGTCCCAGTAGTATGGGCTCCTTATTCACCAAATTTTACAACTTCATACCAACCGGTCAGTTTACCATGAAGGAGATTTGGCAGGACTATAAGGGGTGGGGTCAAACCCTCGACGAGCCAGGTTGGCTTCGGACACAGCTGGACGCACTGCGGTGGCCAGATGCGTAGTGAATCCGGCCCCTGCGTCACTGGAAGATTCCACCCATGCAGTCATGCAGGTTATAACATTTATCATGAAAAAGTCCTCCACCCTTTCGAGTATTAATTGGCGGACCCCCGCCCCCTACAGAGGCACTCACTTTGTTGTAGACTATATCGAAATTGCCATATTCATTCCTCACATTCTGATAGGTGTTGAAGAAGTTCCGGCTGACGGTTTGCTCGTTAAGATATTGGTAAACCCCAAATACCTTTCCGTGTCATTATTAGCAAGCTTTACATCTCTAGTAAATGAGTTCGTGTGAACCGAAAGTCTTACCAATCTCAGCTCACTCATCCCAGCCAAAGCACTGTGGACATCGGGGCCATTCATATTGGCCCAGGAGTCATTACCAATAGGTTGGTGCCCTCCAAACATCTGTGAGACTCAAATTAGTTCGTTTGGGGGTAACAATGTTTTACGGGGATGCTGACTCTTCCTTTGACAGAATTCAGTTTGGATTCTGTATTGACCAGGTGGTCAGGGTTCTGCTTCGACCCTACTGCGTTCCAGATACGATCCATTAGACTGCCCTTGAGATTGGTGAAGCGGCAATTTTGGGTAAGTGAAAATGCGTTCCGGCCGGTGATGGGCCCAACTCGTAGATGCTGAGTGGTTTTGGCTGCACCCAGGGCATACTTTGGGAACCAGCAATTCACCACCAGCCATCTGGTGTTCGTGAACTGCAACACCACTCTTCAAGTCCACTGGGACTGGGCGTGGACCATGCAAGATGTCATTGTTGAGTCGTGCGGAACCGGTCTAGTGGTCGTTGGCGGGGTACGTTTCCTCTCCCCTCGTCCTAGCAACCTGCGGCCTCCTTGTTGGAGGCCTATCTTGGTTCCCTTCCGCGGATGGCCTGCTACTCCGGAGAGGACTCTATAGTTGACGCGTATCCAGGCCGGCGGACCACTGAGCACGGGACAGGGAGTAGTGATCCTGGTAGATGCCATCATTGCCAATACCCCCAAAGGCATCGTTACCACGTTATACACCGAAAACTCCACCTCACTGCTTTTGCAAAACGTGGGGTTTTTCAATGTGCAAACGGCGGTGTCGGAAAGCGCTCTCTCGAGCGTGCTCCTGGGAGGAGGGGAGGAGGTGTTGGTCGACAACTGGGGATTCGGCCGTGTCACCAACTCGGACGGGACCACTCGATTTGTGAACGCGGCGAGGATCCCGGTCATGAATCGCACGGCGTCCCTTCTTTCATCGGAGCTTGAATACGTGAAGCCAAACTTCTACACCCGGCGCCGCCCCCGATACACGGATATCGGCGCCAGTCAGATTATCAATGTCAAAACTGCGGGCGCCAAGGGGGATGGGAAGGCCGATGATACCACGGCACTGAATACCATCTTTGCTGCAGCCGCGAATATGTCGTCCATTGTGTATATCCCATTCGGGGTATATCTTATTACAGAGACAGTTACAATCCCGGTTGGATCACGGATCATTGGACAGGCCTGGCCGCAGATCATGGCCAAGGGTCCTAAATTTGCCAAACAGCTGGCACCACGTCCCGCCGTCAGGGTCGGAGAACCAGGGCAGTCGGGGGTGGTTGAAATCCAGGATATCATGTTCACCGTGTCGGGAGCAACGGCGGGCGCTGTGCTGCTTCAGTGGAATGTCCATGAGACTACACAAGGCTCAGCCGCCATGTGGGGTGAGTCGAATCCCGCGGCCAGGATTTTGACCGTTTTCTGACCGTGGATGCGCAGATTCTCATTTCCGAGTCGGGGGAGCCATCGGGTCCAACTTGCAATCGACTCAATGTCCCAAGGGTGGTGGTGTCAACATGGAGTGCATTGCGGCGTCGACTCTACTTCATATGACCTCTAAATCATCGGCCTATCTTGAAAATATTTGGGCCTGGGTGGCGGACCATGACCTCGACGCCGAGGACGAGGGCCAGATTGATATTTTCTCCGGCTGCGGTGTCCTCATTGAGAGCCAGGGACCAACCTGGCTCTATGGAACCGCATCAGAGCATAATGTTCTGTATCAGTATCAGCTTTCCAATGCCAGTAACATTCTCATGGGAATGATTCAGACGGAGTCGCCTTACTATCAACCATTCCCCAGAGCCCCAGAGCCCATGATAACGGGCACCTTTCCTAATGACCCTACATTCGAGCCATGCGCGGCGAGCTCTCCCACCTGTGTCATGGCATGGGCAGTGCGAGTCGTTGACTCTTCCAGCATTTATCTCCTGGGTGCAGGCCTCTACAGCTGGTTCTCGCAGTATTCACAGCAGTGCCTGGAGACTAGGAACTGCCAGTCCCGGGGCTTTGAGGTCGAGCAGAGCCATGATATCTGGATTTACAACCTGGTCACCAAGGCTATCACGGAAATGATCAGCCCCGTCAACGACCTCCCGACTCTAGCGAGAGAGAACGTGAACGGCTTCATGTCCTCCATCCTTGGGTGGCTAAAGGGCTCCGAGAAAGCCACTGGCGAGAGGTGCTTCCCCGGCTTTAAAATCCATAGCCCGTCCGGCCTTCCATCCAGCTTTTCAGATGACTGTGTCACTGCAATGACCGCTACAGTCAAATGCCACGAGAAAGTGTTTTCCTTTGGAGAGCCCGCCTACCGCGGAAGCTTAGGGGATCCCGAGCTGACCGATGCTGTCTGCGATCAGGGATGCGGGGACTCCTTGGCCAGGTGGTTCAAAGACGTCGAGAGACAATGTGCTGGATACTCTTTCTTCAACTACCCTCCACAGCTCATCGGTGGTTCCATGTGGGCTGCATGGAATGAGGCCTGTTTTAAGGATCAGGGGGTATACTGCAATGGTAAGAGTTTGACTTCGCTCCCCCCTCCCACTCCACTCGGCGAGCAATTAATGGGGGAAATCAGATGTCATACAAAACTTCACAAAGGTAGCCAAACCGGCCGACATGCCCAAGGCTGAGATCTGCTCGACCTGTTATATCCAGAAGATGACGATGATGCAATCTATTCCGTATTCATATTACGACGAATTTTACCAGGCGACACTCCGGCTGATTGGAGAGCTCTGCAAATACCCTGCCAACTATTCGATGCCCCCTTCACTGGCGATTGAACAGCCCGGGGACGACGAGGAGGAGGAGTCCCTGTGCCTCTCGGAGACCATATACACCTCGATGGCAGGAGACACCTGTACATCCATCGCGCTGGACTACTCCGTATCCTCTGCCGCGCTCTACATGGGCAATCAAGACCTGATCCTGGATTGCACAAACGTTCCCGCCGGGACGAAACTCTGCCTCCCGCTGTCCTGTGCGCGTACATACGTGCTCCAGGATGGCGACACGTGCAGGAGCATTGAGAAAGCAAACGCCCAACTCCTGGTCGACAGGGACAGCGGCCTGGCCTTCGGAGTCCGCCATCTCAACCCCTGGATCAATCTCCAGTGTACCAATCTCCAGCAGGCCTCCAACGTCTACGGGAAGGTCCTGTGCTTCTCCCCGCAGGCCGGACTGTTCAATACCACCGACCCAGTGGCCACCTCGGTGAACCAGTGGGCTGACAATGCCGGATATGGCAGCTTTCCGGTCGAGCCGCCAGATGGCGTGGCTGTGGCCGCCGGAGCCAGTCTACGCTGCAACACATGGCATGTGGCCGCAGCAGGCGAAACCTGTGCTTCGATCTGTGTGCAGGACACGATCACCAACCCCCTTTTTCTCGCCGTCAACCCGTCTCTCGATCCCGCGGCGTGCAGTCAAAGCCTGCAAATTGGCCAGGCATACTGTATGGCGCCTTTACGGGGATGGAATTATACTGCCCTTGCAGTCTGAGGCATTTCAGACACAGTACTACCGGGCATTGTCCGTCTCGTGGCCAAGGAAGGACTTTGGACGGGGTTCCTTCAATAATGACTCTATGGGCGTCAAATGCCATCCACTCGAGTTTCCAGGCTCTTTAAAATATCTGTCTTGGATTTGAACTGATATTATATTTAATGATGAACCCGTAACAGGCACTTTGCTTTTCAAGTATTGACAATCTAGAGGGCTGGAGGATTAAAGAGGAAAAGATAACGCTATAGACCATGCATCAGGATGCCAAGCAGTACGTGTACGCTGTATACTTCTGGATGCAGTAAATCGCCATGTCCGAGGAATAATACGGACTCTTCTTGACAACCGTTTATTTACATTCGGGCCAGGCTATGGGATTATATATTTTTATACAGGTGGCACAAAGTCAATAGATTGATCAGAGGATTCTGGACCATGGGAAGAATTCACGCTCTGGATTGAGGGACCACGAAAGATGCCACTTCCCGGAAAATCTCCATGGGATGTCGAGAATATCATAATCGACGATCGAACGCTTCCCTGCCCAATGTTGATGTTCTGTGATGTTTATTATTGCGGAATGCATGGGCCGATTCAAATTTCGGGGAAAACTGCATCGCCGCCAATCAAACCGCCTGCATCCCAAGAACAAGACATAATGAGAATGCGACATGAATCTTGAGAATGTGACGCCGGAGCCATGCAGGGGAAGTCGTCAATACAGTAAGATAATGAAGAGGGACACAATTCTGCCGTCCAGCCAGGAATAAGCAAAGCGAGGGATCGCCATCCCGACTGCGCTAGGGTTTCACTACCGAGCTACTAAAGTTAGCCCTGAAATGATCGCCACTCGTCAGGGGTAACGGAGCTTTGATTTTCTCGGTGGTTAATCTGGGGAATGGTCCTCATGTGAGTTTATTTGTTCGAGAATGTGTTGGGAATGTAGAGACACGGGCGATGTCAGCTGAGATATAAAGCTTCATGGTCCTTTTCCAGTGCAAGACATTGTCGAGAAGGCAATGACTAGGATTAGAAGAGCCAAGGCCATCGACCGGTAAATCCACTACTCATTTCTCATCATCTGCAAGGGTGAGCGTGCATTGGCAGTGCGGGGAAGAGCCAGTCCAGTCAATACCTCTCAGAGACAAACGGAGATTGAACGAAAGAAACCCCGGCAGGCACAGGGATGTGGGAACCAGACAGTGTAACCTGGACAATTATAAAAAGGTCAGCCTGGCTCCCCAGGTCCGACTCCGGCAGCCCAACGAAACCCAAAGATGCTCGTGTCCCTGCGTCGGTGTCTCTGCCCCTTGCTGGTGGTCGCCGGTCTCGCCAGCGCCACCACGCCCTACGCGCCTCAGACTCCTCCCTTGACGACGCCCTGGACGGACCAGCTGGGCACCGACCCCTGGCCCGAGTATCCGCGTCCTCAGCTGCAGCGGGCGCAGTGGAAGAGCCTGAATGGCGTCTGGCAGTACCGGAACGCGTCCGGCGCGGCGGCGATGGACAGTCCACCGTTTGGACAGGCGTTGGACCATGAGGTGATGGTGCCGTCGTGTCTGGAGAGTGCCTTGTCTGGTGAGCGCTTGTCGGTGGATGGGCGGTGATTGTGGGGGTGTGGCTCTGCTGACCAGCAATAGGCATCCAGGGGCGGTTTACGCTGTATTCGTGGCTGGCGACCAACTTCACCGTCCCTCAGGGCTGGGAGGGCCAGAAGGTGTTGCTCAATTTCGGGGCTGTCGACTATGAGGCGACGGTCTTTATCAATGGGAGACAAGCGGGCTTCCATCGCGGAGGGTATTTCGCCTTTACCGTCGATGCGACCAAGTTCGTCTCCTTCCATGGCCCCAATGAACTGTAAGCACCGCTCCTCCTCTGCGCGTTCCCGGCTAAACGGATAGGCTGGTATTTGTCCACGACCCGACGGAGGGCGAGGGCGCCATTATCCCTCTGGGCAAACAGCGACTGCATCCTTCCCACATTTTCTACACGCCCTGCAGTGGCATCTGGCAAAGTGTGTGGATCGAGTCGGCCCCGGCAGACTATATCACCCAGCTGGATCTTACCGCCGATATGAACGGCAAGGGTGAGCGAACCCCCCTCCCCCGGGATATCGATGGGAGCTAAGGGAATAATAGTGAGCCTCACCGTCCACAGCACCAACGGAGGCAACGACAAGTTCGTCGTGACCGTGGAAGATGGCGACCACCAAATCGCCTCCCGCAGTGGCACAGCAAACCAGGGCTTGGAATTCACCGTCCCCGACGTCAAGCGCTGGTCGCCCACTTCACCCACCCTGTATAACATCACCGTCACCCTCGGCCAGGACCGCATTCGCAGCTACACCGGCTTCCGGAGCATCTCCAAGGGCACCGTGGATGGCATCATGCGTCCGATGATCAACGGAGAATTCCAATTCCTGTTCGGAACCCTCGACCAGGGGTTCTGGCCGGATGGCATCTACCTGCCCCCCAACCGCGAGGCGATGGTGTACGATATCCAGGTCCTCCAGAGCCTGGGGATCAACATGCTCCGGAAACACGTACGTCTCAACATCTCCACCTAGTATGCTGCCAGTGTTGATAGAATACAGATCAAAATCGAACCGGCCCTCTTCTACCGCGCCTGCGACGAGATGGGCATGCTCCTCATCCAAGACATGCCGTCGCTCTTCCTGGCCCAGCCCAACGCCGCGCAACAGCAAGAGTTCGAACGACAGCTGGATCTGATGGTCACCCAACTCAAGAACTACCCGAGTATATTCACCTGGGTGATCTACAACGAAGGCTGGGGCCAGTTGTCCTCCTCCAACCGCGAGTTCGCCCTCACAGATCGCGTCCGCCAGTTGGATCCTACTCGTTTGATTGACGCGACCTCTGGCTGGAACGACCACGGAGCGGGCGACTACAGCGTACGCCCCTTAGCCAACCCCCCCCCCCCCCCCCCCCCCTTTTCTACCTCTACCCCAGGTTAATAATAAACTGATGATGATGATATACAGGATAACCACCATTACGCGCACCCGCAATGCGGCGCCCCCTTCTACTCGCGCGCCTCCAGCCCCTACGATCCCACCCGCATCGGAATCCAGGGTGAATTCGGCGGAATCGGACACAACGTGTCCATTGACCAGTACGCCTCCCCCCTTCCCCCCCTCCTCTTTTAAAACCAGCTGATGCTAACTAACCCGGCATCGGTGTATAGCCTCTGGAACGTCCAGGCCGCCATCGACACCATCGAAGAAACCTACGAAATCGACGCCACCCTCGACGTGTGGAACTACCGCAGCCACGTTCTGCTCGGGGAGCTCTGTGACCAGGTCCGTCGGTTCGCGTGCAGCGGGGCGATCTGGACACAGACGACGGACGTCGAGGGCGAGGTGAACGGCCTGATGACTTATGATCGACGGCTGAAGAGGGTGAATGAGGCGCAGTGGCGCGCGGATATCCAGGCTTTGTATAGTGCGGCCAAGGTCCCGCGGAATCCAGCGGAGTTGTAAATATTTTATTCTCTTTTCTTTTCTTTTCCTTTCGATTGTCGCGTGAATATTGGTTTTGCTAGAGTTGGGGTATTGAGGTGGGCATGCGTTTTATTTGAATCATAGAGGGGGAGAGGGGGAGAGAGAGAGAGGGTAGGTTCGTCATATACTCTTTCGACCCCTCGACCCCTCCAACCCGAAGTGCCCGAACCTCGCGTGGTGCAACTTCACATGTCTACTGGAGCAAAAGCCTTTTATCGGGCTGTTTTCTCCATAAAAAAGCCCAACGGCTACAAGGCCTACTCCGGAGGATTCAAGAGATCGGGTGCTTTGATAAGGCTCAGGCCAATGCTGATGGTAGCAAGGGGTGAACTTGGTCCGTGTTCAGCTGGCGCTCAACGTCAGCATGAGAAATATGTTAGAATTCGCTATCATACATGACAATGCAGTGCGAGCGACGAAATGGGGTATCGCTGGCGTCGTGTGGGCAGTCGACGCCCAAGTGTTGAAGATATATCTACAAGTCCCAAGTGCTGATTTCAAACAACTCTCGGCAGATAATCCGGTATTTATCACTCCAGAAGAACTTTCGTAGTACCTTTTCATACTCCCCTTCCGTCCCCAGATAAAGGAACCGGATGCGCTGTTGGGCGAGCAGCTCGGCGCCGGGGCAATCGAGTGTCCCATCGGTCTTTCTCCACGAGGAGACGGCTACCGTCCAGATCCAGCAGAGACACCCTTCCACCGCCGGGTCCCGGAGACCTCGACAGTTGAGCAGCTTGGTCTTCAGTGATACCCGCATGCAGAGGGCCATGTTATTAACCTGTGGGATGGTGCTGAGCTCGGTCCCGGCGTAAACAAGAAGACAGAGGAAAAGGAGGGTTTCTAATGGTGGTTCACCCTCGTTGTGAAAAGCTAGAAGGGGGAAAGCGTCCCAGAAATCGTCGAAGGGTTCCATGGACTGAGATGGTGTATTGGCTTTGATGTTCTCCTTGCCGGGCTGCTTGGGATGTACATACTCGGCGAACCGCTCGAGGATACTCAAGATATGAGTCGAAAGTTCTCCCTGCAGCGCCAGGGTTAAAAACCCCTCTGGGAGATGGCGAATCCGCTGAAGGAGAGCGGCGGTGGAAGGAACGGGGACAGGGAGCGGCTGTCGACGCTGATTCCGCGGTAATATCGAGTGTCCCGATTCCATGGCCCAGATGAACTCATACTGCATGATGACGCATTTCACGTAAGGAGAGAGAGTATCAAGCCCCCCCCGAGCGGCGATAAGGGTCCCCATCACTTCCTTGTGCATTCTATGCGCATCCATCTCGTCGTAGCGCCTTCCCAGCAAGGCCAGAAAGCATACTGCCATCAGCATGCCATCGGTGATCCCCCCACCACGGGCCATGTGGTTACGCAAGGCTATCATCGACTTGCCCCGATGCTCGAAGACGACCGCAGACGGCCGCTTACGGAACTCAGGGTTGACGAGTTGGTCATGCGCGGCATGCATCGCGGCAGCGCCGGCATGGAAGAACACGTCTTGAGCCATGTAGGACATCCAGTCGGCGTTCATGGTGTTGCGCGTGTTGAACAGGCGAAAGAGCGGCGTCAAGCCGGGCACCACCAGGTTCCAGTCTGCCGGGGGGGGGGGGGGGGGGGGACATGTAAGTAAGGGGTTCTACACGACGGGGAGATGAATGAATCATCGGTGCCTTCACGTACAGATCTTGATCGATTTCGGAACATCGGCAATTTTGGCGTTGCGGAGTAGGGCTGTCACTTGGTTTGCGTGAACTTTTTCTTTTTCTGGCATACCATCCGTCTTGTCCTGTGGAGTCTCGGAGGTTTTGGCAGCCTTGCGCTTTTCATGTGCCACCCGGGCAGCGTGTGATCGCGTGGCAGATCGAGGCCACTTCACGGGCCTTGACGGGTGATGAGAAACGCTGCCTTCGACAAAGAACACCTGTGGCATGAAGCCAAAGGTCGACTCCGCCATGATCCCTATCCCTTCTGGAAGCTAGGATTCCAGGATGCCAGGATGCTAGGATGTGAGGATGTCGGGAGATCTTGACCGAGTTGGCAGAAGTGACCAGGAGGCACAATGTGGGAGCAGGTGGTGAAATCACCCGGAACTCTGCCGACTCGTGCCGTGGGGGCCACTATGCCGCATCAGGCAGTCGCGTATACTAATCGGGTTTAGCGGAGCGCCCATCGGCAGCCATCTCCCAAGGTTGGTAAGCGGAGGAATTACTAATCTCCGATATCGACGGCACACTAGGCCTGTCTGGGCCTGGTCTCTGCCTGCATGGTGAGGATCGCCCTTGTTTGCTGACTAACACGCCCATGGAGGCCCAACTGGGAAGTATCTACAAGTATGGATGATGGACCCATCGATTATTATTATCAGCTTGAACTGCTGCAGAGAGATATCCTCATCACTCTCGGAATTTGATTTCACCATCAGACAGATATCCTCATCACCCTCGGCATTTGATCAAATCTTGAATAGTAACTGTCATCACCCATGCCCACGGAGCCAAACCAAGCTTGCCCATCCTATCAAATATGATCATGCCCATCCCTTCCGCAGGAAACAGAAACAGCCCTTCGGCCCCCATCACCCCCCCACTACGCTCCCGTCATCACTGCGACCTGGTCCGCCGCCAGGAATATGCTGAGGATCACCACCGCAAATCTGCGCACGCTCTTCGGATCACTGAGCATATATGGCCCGTAGGCCTGCATCGTCAGGAATGGGTGCCCCCCAAGTAAAGGAACCCCCCGAAGGTAGTCCTCATAACCACCCTCGGTGGAACCAAACACGACGAACGCCTCCCCCCCGTCTTGAGCAATCAGCACCCGGCTAGCCATTTAGTTAGCCCTCAATCAGAAGAAGAAGACATCGTGGATTGAAAACTCACTGGCGATTGAAAATGGCACCCTCGCCACTGAGGACGAGCCCGACCATCTCGGCCGACTCCTGCATTTGGATCTTCTCCGCTGCCAGGTCTTTCCTCTGGCCCTTCTTGACCTCGAGGACTCCGAAGAGGCGCCTAGTGTTGCGCGCCCAGATGGCGCCGTCCGCCTTGGCGGCGTATCCGGCCTGCGCGAACTGAGGCTCGAAGCGAATTTGCTTGAGCGTGCACAAACTTCTCGGGTTTGCGATAATCAGTCGCCGCAGGGCCGTGATAAACACCACCAAGGCGGCGTTGACGATCGGCTCATCCTCTGCCTCTTTTCCATCCAACACAAAGTCAGCCTCACAGCTACCTCCAAATTGGCGTCATGGGTTCGGATTGGGGTAAACTACCTTCTTTGCACTGGCTTTGTAAATCCAAGACAGGCATAAACGACACGGGCCAGGTCGGAGAGGTTTCATCGATGCCGTCCAGCTGGCGGCCCATTCGGATGTGCCACAGATAATTCCCAAACTCTCTCGAGGAATCTAGGATATCGCGGCTCTGGTCGAGATATTGTGCCAGGCCATACTCGCCCGCGCGCGACTCCAAGACCACAGCTCGTCGAATCGGGGGCCAGAGACAACGGAACATCGCGAATTGCTTCCTCCTAACGCGAGAACCAGACCCCATATGGGTGATGTGATGGATGGTTCGGCCGGTGAGCTGGCCACTTTTAATAAGCGCTTTCCAATCCTCGCGGTCACCGGGGATGGCAAAGCTCCCCGGCCAGGACTCGGGGCTCAGGGCACGAGCCATTGTGATTTATTACGAGAAAAGCGATATGATCAGCAGGGATGTTCTGAGGGGACGAAGCTGGCAGAGAGTTAGAGAGAAAGAGAAGGTTGGTGGAGAGAGCGAGAGAAGGTTGATGGAGAGAAACAGAAGGTTGTTGGTTTATGATGTCTCCTGCTCATCGCAACATGAACCTGGTGTTACTAGGTATGCTCATCAAAACTGACCCTGGTGTTACTATGCGAGACACGTCCAATGAGAGCGCTCGTTGGGACCCTACCGCGTGAGGCGAGCACAACAATGATGGGCTATTTTGGTAGCTGTTAAATAAATAGAAGATTGGCTTCAGCTAGGTTTCTAGGCAATATAAAACCTCCACATGAGTTTAGGCAAAACACCACTGAGACGGCAAAGAAATATCCCAGAGTACTATCAGCTTTCCACTACACACTTTAGGGGACATTGTCGCTATGAATATAGCTCTTTCAGTCTCGCTAGGAACACCGCCGGTAAAAAGTAACATCTATGTGTCCAGTTCTAAGGTTTCTTGGTATTTTCATCCGAGTTCACACCGGCTGCCATGTATCTTAAGAAAAAGTCGAAAGAGAGGCGATCCGTGCTATGAAATCGCTTCAAGTCCGACTTTTGAATGTGTAAGTGATGGCCATCGAAATACGCAATGAGTACTCGGCCGCGCCGGTCTTGCATCAGAGAGAAAAGCATAATCTAACGTGAATGCACCATTGAATTAGTTTAAATGGCCGATAATTGGAATTGAGGGTACAGGGGGCCTCACAGGGATGATGTAGCTCTCTTTGAGGCTTTCCACAGTTAGACGTTGTCGAATGAGTGCGATAATAGTCGTCACCTCTCCCCGAAGAAGATGATTTGGATTCCCCTCGCGGTCATGCATCATCATGACCTTTATATGGGGAGTACGACTGTTGACAATAAGGTTGCAATGGAACATAGTTTTCGGTTGTACATCCTCGAGCAGCTTGATTCCAACGGGGGGGCCACTATATAGGAATAGCTGTCAGCTAAGAACATCCAAGCCACAAAATATGGTCTCTTACTCGGAATATCTCCACTCAGTGATGGATCGGAGGCCACCCTTGTCCTCGCTAATTCCTTTCCTTGGATATGTGATGAATTGCTCGATAATCATGCAGGCAAGAAATTCTAGCCGATCCTGACCGTCCATGTAGCTATACGGACTCCCATGATCAAGAAACCGATTTTCCGTTTCCAGTTGCTTCGCTATATTCTCTATATCCGTGTTGACGGGGTATTTATCAAGATCCGAGAGAGAGAGTGGGGTGAAAAATTGCCGAACAGCATCGTCCCCTTTCTCTTCCTCCTGGAGGAGCGGATACAGGTGAATGTTGAGCGCCTGGCAATCCTCCGGGCTGAGATCAAGGCCTGGAAGGGTTTCGCCTGTTGCGATGATGCGAGACATGGTCTCTAGCGAGGACAAGCACGTTTCTTTGTCGACAGGTCTGGCCAGAAGCCTCCTAAAGGACGCACTGGCTCTTTTCCTCAGCTTCACTGTTGATGAAGTGAACCTGGTGCGTATAGCGAGCGTTCTGTGCGGGATTGCTCGTGGGGGAGGAGATTCTGCCATGGTGACATAAGATGCAAGAAAAGTAGGTTTCGGGAAATCAAGTCCAAGGTTCAGCGAAATTCCATGCCTCAGTAGTGTTGGCAACTCAGTTCAGTTGTATCCAAACCTACCGGAGTGTTATGGAGGTGGATTCCTCAGGCAGAGCTGGTTGTCTTTCCATCCACAATCACCAACACCAACACAACCACCTCCCCTCTCACCCACGCCTTTCCCTCTTCTTCTTCTTCTTCTTTGATGCCGTCATCTCAACGTTGAGACTATGCCTCTGGCTTATGTATTCCCATCAACACCTGTAAATGGGAACTACTTCCGTGACTGGCTTGAATATTAAGATATCATTCCTCAACACAACCTGTGTCTATTAATGTCTAAACCTTTCGCATAGATATACCATGTCGCATTCCCGTATATATTCCAACCCGATCTCAAAACCAATCCTTTCCCTCCGGCCAATGCACCACCCACCCCGTAACCCCAGCTTCAGCAGTCGTCCCTCCAAACGGCTTTCCATACGGCAAGGCCCCGACATCCGCCAGCTGCCATATCTGGCCCCGATGTTCCCCAACAACGATCAGATGCCAATACACCCCACAACCGTCCGTACCGAGTTTGATTGAGCCGTGCTCCTAGACTTGATCATGGAGCTCTTCGTACACCTCGGAGTCCCCTCATATCGTTCCCCCAACCCAACTTTCCCTCAGGGGAAATGGAGAAGAGAGTCCATCCTTCTGCTGCATTTTAATGGCTGCAGGTTGAAATATGGACGGCCATTACGACAGTCCCTGACTATTTCCGCGACGAATGTGCAGGCTACCCCGTATCATGGCTGGTGGATCGTTTCATCCCACCGGACTTTACCCATGACAATTGCATCTTTATACAAGTCACAAGCTACCAGAGACTTGGATCTATGACTCTGATATTGTGGGCCCTCGAGCCACTACTGGAAATTAGAATAAACGGGATATCATGCTGTACGCGGGGACTGTGGGTTCAGCTCGATGCTCCTCCATATTCCTATACACTGTTCAGACCCAGGCCATCATGATCCAATGCTGTGGGAGTGTCGACCACGATCGACGGGGTCAAGAACAAAACAAATCAGTAAAGTTCCTGGAACGAGTCTAGATTGTCTGGGTCTTCTACTTACCGTGGTCGAGCAATACCTTCAGGAACCTTATCGGTAACTCAACATAGGATGGTTATCGAGGGATTGAAGCAAAAGAATCAAGAGTCAATGGAGGTTAACCCCACCAACAATGAGACATTCCACTCAAATTCGTCTCGTATAGCGCCGAGATCACAAATTGAGGGCGTGGAAGAGTCTGCACACAGAGCAAATCCGAAATCAAGAATATACCCTCAAATAGACAAGTCGCGCCACGAGAAAAGTTAATTGTTGACATTCAAGTAACGTATGGTCAGGACGCACACTGAAAAGCTTATCTAACTTTGGTGACGCCTAGGTCGACCTGGTTCAACCGCAAACATTACCCTGGGTTTTCTTATCCCATCTTCGAAGCACATATCCAGTCTCAACCATGGGTTATCGACAGGCGACACCCGAACCTCGATGATGATGGTGGCTTGAGACAAGATGCACCCAGAGAATAAAGGTTGAAAGGCGACCACTTTCTGAATTTCCGTTCATTTGATGAACGCCCAAATTATAACTCCTGCCCGCGCATCAGCGCTCAGGTCGCGCCAGATGAGCTCTGACCTCCTAACACCGGGACCATGGACATAACCCTGCTGCAGCGAGATGTGCCACCTCCTCCAGGAATTGGCCAGAATTTCGATTACTCGCATCCTCGATTAAGGCTCGCCAATCACCTTGTGATTGGGATCAGCCTCGGAATCAGTACGAGCTGTTTAATCATGCGAATCTATACCAAGTGTCGGATACTTGGAAGGTTGTGGTGGGATGATGGTATGTTTCTCTTTTGCTTTGGATGGACTTTTAACTTGTGCAAGGCTGACAAGGTATATATAGTATGTATCATACTGGCGTGGGTATGGATTTCAGCTTTCGGGTTTATCGCCTTGATGAGATGCCGTGCACTAATTCTCGAGGATTGATAGGTATTTTCGGTAACAGTTCAGGCGCTCGTGCTGTGTAAGATGGACCAAATCTGTCAATATACACCGTCTAATTTCACCTTGCTCAGATGGATACGTGCACTGTGGATATGGAATACACGCATGGGATTTAACAACATATCGGCTGGGCCAATATCGCAAGGTTCGCTATACCCAAAACCATCATTAAGCATTGTATTCCACATACTGACGGCTCTTGAAGAACATCATAGCAGTGTCAGCAGTGTACATCGCCGCACTTGCGTTTTCGAAATTCGCGGTCCTCATGCTCTACTTTCTGTTATGGAATAAGCACCGTGCATGGAAATACACTATCTACGCGACCGCATTTATCATTGCGGGTTACAGCGCGGGTCTGACTCTGGCCATTATTCTCGTCTGCAGGCCGATTAGGCTAGGGTGGACCGCGACAGTCCCGGGAACGTGTCTCCAGCGAACAGAGGTATATCTGGCCATGGCCTTGACGAACGTGGTCACCGATATAGCGTTGATTATCATGCCCATCCCGATGCTGCGGCAATTGGCGTTACCCACGATTCAGAAAGTCGGCGTTATGTTTATGTTTGGCATTGGCTGTTTGTGAGGAATCCAGTCACCTTTGCCACTGGCAGTGCAGTATCATACTGACCCACCCTCTAGAACAACAATCACGAGTCTCATTCGCGTGGGAACTGTCGCCCCCCTCGTAATGGCCGTGGACCAACCCTATAAGATGGCTTTGGCTGTCATCTTCATGTGAGCAGACAGTGTCCTATCCCTTACCGTGTATGTTCTCGACCCTCCTCACACCTCTCACAGGATAATCGAGCTCAACTTCATCATTGTGTGCGGGACCCTGCCGTACCTCCGCCAATTCCTCCGTTTCTACGCCCCTCGATTAATTGGGGAGAGTGGGGGCTCCAGCAAGCGCTCCTCCGATCCGGGATCAATATGCAAAGCCAGGAACCGGGTGAGTATTCAGTTTCAAGGAGACATCGAAATGGCTGTCCATGGGAATGAAGAGGTCCGTGGGGGGCCTAGTCGGGATGCACGACCTGCAGCACCGCACCAGCGCATGCATAGGGGTTATTCCTGGGATTTTGCACAGCTATAGAGGAAGTACACCGGATAGGTGTGCTCCTAGGAAAGAAAATAATCCTTGTGCGTATCATTATTGCTGGACAGGCCGGACAACCCACCGCGCAAACCCACCGAACCCACCGCTTCTCCGGTCTGTGCGATGATATTTCGGAGATTAATTCCGTATTTCATTCTATTCCCGCCCTGTCCAAGCGCATCCTCTGGGTTGCTTCTATTGGCCGAATCATCATATCCCCGTCACTCTTTTCTGACATCCCGTCGAAATATCTGATTGAAAGCATAAACCACTGTTCTCGTGCAATGTGATTATTAATTATCCACATTTCTTCGGGGCCTAGGTAAATACCTTTCTCCTGCCTCTTTTCTCTTAAACAGCCGCAGTAGGACCCCAAGATTTATTTTCTACTCAGCCGTCAATATGTCCTACAAACAGAGGGCAACGTCCCAACATCATCACCGACATCCAGGACGTCGGCCGCTTTGTCGCCCGCATCATTACCGACCAGAGGACCCTGGACAGGTACGTCTATACCTGGGGCGACATCCTCAGCGAGAACGAGGTTTTCAAGATCGTGGAGGGGCTCTCCGGCGAGGTTATCGACAGGGAATATGCTCGTTTACCCTTACCTTGAGTCAAACAGTTTTGGAATTACCGGCTTCCGAATGGAATAAGTTATAGCAATCTGCCGAAGCATGTGAAAAAAACGGTTGAAAATGCCGTGGCCAGTCTTGCGGCGAATCCTGGGAACCCCATGAGTCGAATCCCGGTGTTCGTGTCGCAGTATGTCTACAGTATGCGCGTCCAGGGCGATCATTCGCCCCGTTATGCGGATTTCCTGGATGGCTAGGGGAAGAAGCTATGCGCGAGATATATAACGGATTCTCAGACGCATGAGACTATAAAACTTGTCGGGACATGGTTTGTGCAGAAAAAGACCACTTTACAAGCGAATTGTGTCTAAACTGTTTATCCATAGAATGAGGTTACTAAAGATGAGAATATTTTAAATCGAGGTACACCACAATAGCTCACTACGGCTCATCCTTGTAGTAGCGAACTCCCCCCCGCCATGAGTGGCACCAAATATCATTCTCATGTCGCATGCCAACCGTGAGTTTGGGCAGATCAGTGATATCCAAAGCGACAATCGGATAAAATTCGGCCAACAGGGATTCCACCGCCACATTGAAGTATCCCTTGAAGTCCCGGCCAAAGATATCTTCCTCTTCTTCTCCAGGTCCAAGCTTCATCGGTAGGTTATACGCGCCCTGGGACACCGCAACCACGAAGGGAAGTGTCTGCCTGTCCTCCCGGCGCGCCGACGATGGCAGCGGCGAGTTGAGGACCGACTCTACCACCGCCGGAGTCACCATGAGGCACGTTGAATTCAACATCCCCCGAGAAAGGCCTGTCCAGATCTCCTCGTAGCGCCTTTCCCCAATCCGAAACCGTCAGCCTTGACAACAATCACCCCAATCGGGACGAAACCTACCGAGCAACCTCTCCCGGCGATGCCCCCTCCAGCAAAGGGTCCTCCACCCAGCGAAACCGCAGCAGCTCTATCGCCTGATCGGACTTGGGATGAAACCCACGCTGCTCCGCATGATCGTCCTCGATGATCCGATCCCACCGACGCCGAAACTCGGCCCACTGCGCCTCGTGGGCGGGCGTTCCATACGGGGTTGTGCGGAAGATCACAAACCCCCATTCCGACCATTCGTCGTGGAACTTGAACACGTTTTTCAAGGTGTTGATGTAGGGAGCGCGTAGCTCACGATCCGCAAGCTTTTCTTCCTCGGTTTTGTGGGCTTCTGCTGCTGCCCGGGCCTCTTCGTCGCGGCGGGTTAACTCGTCCACGAACCCTTGGTATAGACCGGCCTCCTTCAGGCCATTTATCATGGTCGTGTGTTGGGTATCAGTCAGGGTGAGCATTTCCCCATTGGTACAGTTTAGGAGGCGATTGTAGTCCCAGCCGGGGGGGTAGAAAGACATGGCGTTATAAGACACAGAAGTCTCTGGAGAGAAGATGGGGAGAAGAGGTGAGAGAAGAGGAGGACCCACCAGGAAACCGACCATCGGTTAAGCCGCTAAAACGCTGGTCTGGGAGCTAATCAATTAGCTCGGATGCCAGGCAGCTGTGGGCTGCTACCGATGTTGCCTAGTCCAGCCCACCTGAAGCCACTTGTGCAGGGTCATCCCCAGCCAATAATAAATGTAACCGCCGGGTAATCGCAGGCACCGTAACCCCATCCCGGGGTCTACTGGTGGGGGTCAACCATACCAGTTTCGCTTCTATAATCTCAACTGAATGTCTCGGGAATGGTCAGTTTGGGACTTGGGATGGGCTTTTCGCTTATACGTGTAATGTGCTGGATGTGGCGGTTGAATGAGGAGGGGGGGGAAGAAAGGGAGGGTTGTGTACTAGAATATCAAACACGTATAGTCCAAAGACATGTCTTTATCAATATGTATAAGAAGATCCCGAGATGACTACAGTCTCTATTCCTCGCACAGCTCAAGATGGGTTAATGTGGGAGAGCTGCTCGTGCCGTTTGCAAGGCACCCCCCGTCGCATTTGCTGCGGCCATCACAGCGATGGAGATGACCTTACTGGTAGGCTCCTGGACATTGACGGCCACGGAATATGCCACCGTGGACGTATTGGTCGCGATGCTGGCCACCTGGCCGATGATCGCGGCGGAGCGCGCCTGGCTGGCGGGCTGCTGGCTCAGCTCATAAAAGTGGTAGCCGGTGATGGCGAGGGCGGGGATCACCAGGATCGCCTTGAAGACGGCCGACGTCGCCCGCCCATCGTTCTTCAGCAGTCTCCTGAACTTGAGCTCGGGGATCTTCAGTTTCTCGTAGAGCGTGTCGGCAAAGACCAGGCTGCCCAGGACCCCGACGGTGGTCACGGCCTTCTTGCAATATGCGGCGGCGGGGTGCTGGAGCGGGCATCGGGGCGCGAGCCACGAGGCCCCCCCTTCTGCGGCCGAGACGATGATGCCCAGCACAGTCGAGTATTTGCCCCAGGGATTCGCCCCGGTCAGATACAGGGCTTCGGCGCTTTTCACAAAGGTGGTGATGAAAAGGACAAAGCCCGAGATGCCATGGCCTGCGCTGTGGATGGCCTTCTGCCACGTCTCGAGGGGGCCGCAGGGGTCGTTGATGGCGTCCGGGTGGTTGAAGATGGCCTCCAGCTCACTCCAGGACCGCGCGGCAATCATCGCTCGCACTTCGCTGGTATCCGGGAACGGAGTCTCGCCGTTGATGATCTTGTACACGACCGTGTAGCCCACCGCGCCAATCCAACAGAAGAGGTCCAGGAAGGAAATATCGGGGATGCCGATGGCGTTGAGAATGTCCGAGATGATTGGGATGTGCAGCTTCACATCGAGGAGGTCGAGCGCCGAGTTGGCCAGCACGGAGAAGACACTGAACAAGGCGCCGACAACCACCTTGGTCGACGAGAGAATCGCCGATCCCAGGATAGCGGCGACTCGCTTGATAATGTCCCCTACGTTCATGCTCTTGAAGTCGGTTGCCAGCGCCTCCAGTCGTTCGTAGACGTCGGACAGGACTTCCCCTTCGGCCTCCAGCGCATCCAGAAGGATTCGGATCAGGTCATCCGCTTCACTGTGGGTGCTGATATCCGGCAGCGCGCCCAGGACCGTCACATGGTCTTTCTGATCCTTGAAGTGGTTTGCGAACAAGAGCGAGGTGGAATCGTGTCCAGTCAGGGGATCGTCGCCGCTGTTGTCGGGGGGCGCGTTGGCCGGATCCCCCAGGGAGGACCAGTCGGTGATGCCACCCCATTCTTTGATTTTATCCCCCACGGTGTCGATGTGTTCTTCGAAGGCGATTTTAGCGGTGTCGACCTGGGCGACCTCCTCCCTCATGTACAGCCGGACCAAGTTGTGCAGCACCTGCTTCGTCCGCTTGATATCATTCCACTGGAAGAGGAACCGGATGAAGCGGATGACGATTTCAATCGCAGTCTTGATCTGTTCAAAGACCCAGACCACTGCCCCGACGACAGCATCGACAGCGTCCAGCACGGCATTGTAGACCTTGCCGGCGATCGTGGCGACAAAGTGCCAGGTCTTCTCCGCAGCATCCTTGACCACCTGGATGACCTTCTCGACGCCCTTCTTGACCGCATTCCCGAGGGATTTGAAGACGTCTCCGATGGCCGAGAAAAAACTCCAAAGATTGTTCGGGGTTTTGGTGCCACGGCCCCTTCGGACGACTCGTGGCGCCTCATGTCGATAGAAGAGCTCCGATGTCCTCGCGGGTGGTTTCACGTCACCGTAGATTTCTTTGAAATGCCGAATACTCTCCGCGGCGCCGTCAACGTCTGCCCGCGGGGTGTTGGGGTCGATAAAAGGCAACTGGGCGTCATCGACGACACCCCCGGCCACCACATTCGCCGAGTAGGTGGCGCTGTAGATTTTATCCGGGTCGTCAAGATCCTCGACCCTGCTAAAGGCCCTGTCCATGGGGTTTATCACCGTCGTCACGGTATCCCGCGGGATACAGACGCTCAGGATGGAGCCGTACGCATCCTCGGAGGCTTCCACCACTGTGAGGAGCCCCGAGTCATCGGTGGGAACCTGGGTTTCGTTCTTCCCCAGCACGTAATATTTGCCGTTGATATAGGCCGGCGTGTGGGAGTCGGCCCAGAGAGAGAGCTTGGTATCCGGGACCGGCTGGTCGTTCGCATCCAGCAGCGCGATGGTCGTGGTGTACGACATGAAGCTTTTCGGCGGGCTCCGGCACCGGCTTCGGCACGGGCTCCAGCTGGACATGATGCGGTTTCCAGGTCTTCGATGTTGTATTGGTCGCCTGGGTGAAGGAGGTCAACCGGTCTTCGGTGTATGCAAAGATGGTGTTTCCTCCGTCCACCCGGTTCAGGAAGGGGGAGATGTGCGAGGCGTCGGAGAGAAGGTCCATGGGCATACTCCACGAGGAGGGGTCATTGACCTCATTCACGTAGCAGGAGACGTAGAAGACCTCGGAGCGGGAATTCCGCCCCCAGAGGGTCACCACGCCTTCAAGCTCCATCGAATAGAGCGAAGTGGTGCCCTCAAAGATGTCTTCCTCGAGAATCAGCTCGCCAACGGCATCGGTGGTCTGCTTGTCGGCCGGGTAGCGGAAGAGCTTCGCCCCGGCAATCACGTACAGGTCTGTGGTTTCGTAGAGGGCGCTGGAGGTGTTTGTATTCCGGACGGTGGCAATCGCCGTTGGGGGCTCGCCGTCCGGCAATCTCAGCCTGGTGACCGCGGGGGCCGTATCCCCATAGATGTTGACGATGGGCTGATATACCAGCTGAGGTGCGCCAGCGGCGCTTCCTGCAGTGTACACGCCATCGACCCTTTCTCCGGATTTGCGGCCGATGAAGCTGTGGTACGTGGCAGGCGCGAGGTCGATAGGGATATCATGTTTCACCCAGGCCGTTCCCTGGGACTTTTTGGGGTCGATGTGATAGCGGACAATCTGATGACCGCTGACGCCGGTGTCGATGTCGACCACGAGATACTGAGTGCCGTACGCAGTCTCCGAGAACATGGTCTTCGCTATTCTGAAGCCCCTACCGGGCTCGGCGGGGCCGTCAAAGGGCACCGCGGTCCACCGGGGGCTCCTCATCCAGGACGGTGCAGAGCTGCTGTGCCCAAGTGAGATGTAGAGGATATCGACACCCCCGGAGTCCACGCCCATGGCCATGCCAATCGAGCCATCGATCGGACTCTGTCCCACGCCGAATGTTCGCACGGCCGCGTTGTCTTCCGGGGCGAAATGTCTCTGCAGGGTCGACCCCGAGAGATCATACCGTTTCCACCCGGTCGAGGTCTCTCCGCTGCATTCCTGCAGTCCGTAAAAAGTGCCCTGCGAATCAATGGCGAAGACCAACGCGTGGCAATTCGCGTTATCAGACTGCAGGACCTCGAAATGGCCCGTGGGCGACTGGGTCTCCGCCTGGAGATAGTTCTCCATGAGCTCGGACGAATGCGTGATCTTCAGGCCCCTGGTGTCTTGCATCACGCCGTTCCCCGTCGATTTCGACGAATCTAGGTACAGGAGGTCACAGATCAGATCCTGGTGGCTGGAGAATCGTGCATTAGTAAAGGTCTTTAAAGACCTTAGAGCCCGGAAAGACGAAGCTCTGCAACTTGTTCAAGGGGTCGTCTCGCAGACACCACGAGTCTTCAATCTTCTTCGCGAATTTAATCATCTTCTCGACCCCTTCCTTCATCTGGTACACCTCCCAGTCGTCTGGGTTCAGTTCGTGCCGGGTTTGTGGCGCCCCGGCGATCCTGTTCAAGCGCAAACTGCCTGCGGCGTCCACCCAGAGCTCGTAGTTGTCGGTCACGACGACGTTCAGTGTGCCCTCTTGCACCAGCCAGTCGCGGACCCCCTTGATCTTGAATTCGATGTTGTGCTCCAGGATGACGGCATTCCCCACACACGAGACCGTCAGCGTATAGAGCTCGGAGCCCTCGAATCCCTCCTGGTCAAAGTCCTGGCTTCGTCTGACGTCGTTGATGTAGTAATGATACTCCACTTTGAATGTAGTGTCTCCGATCGGCTCGGGCGTGGGTTTGATGTTTCCTGGGTCGGGCTCGTTGAACCGCATGCCCATGAAGTGTGGCGGCATCATTTTACTCCAGATCCCGCTGAATTCGCAGCACCACTCGGGATTCAATTCGGCCAGCTGCTTGATGAAGACCTGGGAAATGGTCTCGCGGTTGATTCCAACGACGCCGTGGATCTGCGCCACCTGGGCCGGGGTGACCCAGTTCCATTCAAACTGGTATTCCCTGGGCATACTGCGGTCGGTGACGATGCACACGTTGTCGAGGGTGGTGGCTTTGGGGTCTGAGCTATTCACGGTGACTTGTCGGTTGTAGTCCACCATGACGAGGGTGCCCAGGTCCGCTTCCTGGGCCACCGCGGTGACCCCCAACAGTGGCCAGCCGTTCTTCTTCGCTTCTCCGATGTAGTAGCCGGCGAAGAACTTCTGGAGCACATCGTGGGCAGGGGAGAGCTCGCCGATTCCTTCGATCTTCGGCACGGAGATGACAGTGGTCGTGTCCAGGTCGAAGAGGAGCTGCTGCAGACTGAAGGCCGTGCCCGACAGATTGGCGAGGGCCCGTTGCATTGCCACCTTCACCTCCGGATTGTTGTTCTAATACGGCGTATCGAGGTTCTTGGACAACTCCTCTCGGCGGAGGTTGACCTTGGTCTTGAAGGACCATATCTCGTTGGTGTCGTTTTGTTTGTACACATCCCAGGCCCCGGGCTCATCCCACACTTCGGGGGTATTGACAATGATCTCAAACTGATCACACAACAGGGTAAAGTCGACGAGGGCTACCCCGTTGTCAAAGCTGACGATATCGGGCATATCTTTGGGGAATCCCGGCAGGCCGATCCGGAATCGCAAGGCAACCGACAGCTTGGCCCTCTAAAACGCCTGGACTCTGGGATCCTACCAATCCGTTCCGTGGGGGATGTCGAACGGGTTCACGCCCCCGCTGCGTTCCAAGAGCTCCTCCAGGGAGATGCCCTCGACAATCGCATCCCCTTGCCCTGCAATCATACACATGACTTTGGTTTCGTGATCGCCTTTATCCAGGTACTGTTTTAAGCCGGCGTTGAGACTTTCCTGGGTCGTGGCCACAACAAAGTCGTATCCGTTCTGCCTCATGCTGAGGTGCGATTCTTCGGCGCCCGCCATCATGGACCAGCTCAAGTTCAAAGAAATACCAAACTGCAAAAGTTGGATCTGGTAAACGGTAGATAGAGTGCGTTGATGCTCTGTTGAACTGAAACCGACCAGATAACCGCTACATTATATAGGCGCTGGATCACAATATCCAACCCACACGACACCTGGCCAAGTTTCCCCCGCCTTTCCCCCCCTCTTCCTGCTCGAAGCTCGCATGAGAAGTATCAGCTACAGTCCAATTTTCGGCATCCCCCGCGGCCTGAATCAGGGTTTGCCTGCGTCTCTTCACCCCCCCCCCCCCCCCCTCTGGACCGACACTCGACTGTCATTGGCGTTTCGGCTGGGGCCGGGCTGGCTGAGGGACTGGATAGATTACTATCACCTACAGCCAGGCCTGTTAGCTGCATCTATCGTGCGGTGTTTTGCAGCGGGATTTGGTTGCCAGAGAGGACTGTGGGGTGAATGATGCATGAGTGATGCACGAGTGCCTCGATTGATGCAGACAGCATCCTGTTTATCGTGGGGCGATCACAGTCACTGACTGGTGACTTGACTTGACACTTTCACGGCAGCAAAGCTAGAAATCACTATCCAGTATACTGGTATTGTCTGTACATCGGATTCACACACCAGTGATGGAGGATCGTCGGGTCGGCAGATGATCAACGATGTCCGCTTAGACCCCTGTGCCCTCAATTGATTGATGGGACGACTCTGCGGGGTAGTCTTGACCGGATTACTCTATGTGACTTGGCCTAGTTTGAATGAAGAGAGGGTGGACGCTATCTACCGTGTCGTTGGACAATCGCTTAGGTGTGCAGTGTGCAACAGGCATGCATCTTCCCTGGATGCTGGCGTGCTCCTTTGATTCTGAGATTATGCATCAGGGAGCGTCATCATGCCGAAGATCCGGTGTCGCGGCCGCCATCATTACCCCGTACAGAATGATGTACATTGGCCGCTGTAGCTGACATTCCTCAACCTGCACTGTGATATGCCTGCATGTAGCTGCAGCACAGCCCATAGCATCTGACTCCAGAATAAGACCCAACCAGTCATGTCCCTTATCGGGGAAAGATCACCATGAGTCGCGACCACGCAGAGCTAGAATGGCCATTAAATCCCGCACCCTCTTGCCTTTGACCTCGGTGGCTGGCTGAGATTCTTTGTTCTGGGGAATGCAAGTCTAGTATCACATAGCTCTGTGCTGCAGGCGGGCCTTCCCGCAGTGGGCCTCTCGGGCCGTATCAGGCTTTGTAGATCCCTTGGAGACTACTGGAGAAACAGCAAGCAAGTATGACTCTTGCCATCACACTTTCACCGAAGCGAGTATCGGGTACTGAGCTAGGTAAAAACCTGCTCACGGCTACAAGGATTGTTAGATTCATGGCTATTATGACGGCGCCCTGCAGATTTGATTCGATGATCCTGACAAGGGCAACCGGTTCAAGTTTGCCCCCTCCCATTAATTGGGCCATCTCGGTTATTCCAGTCAACCCTCTGATGGTAGCACAAACACCGCGAAAATAAGCAAAAAGAAAAAAAAAATCAACGCCAACGCAGGCAGCCATGGCCTACGATTACTCAAATTTGAGATCTACAAAACATGCAGGTCAGAGCGGGGGAGTAAGCGACACAGCTGGTGGTTTCCCCAGGGTGGGTTGGTTATAGATCGTTGGGCTGAACCCTGTTCCAAGGCTGTTGCCAAGTTTAATTTCTCGGTGTTCTGATTCGTCGATCGCAACTAGATCTATGGAAGGTAGGGCAAGATTTGCGACGTGGATGGACCGGCTTAGAGGTGACACAGGGAGTAGGAAGAAGTGCGGGGAAGGACCGGGTTACATCATAGTGTTAGTCGAAATTAGCGTTTTAGTCGTCAGAGATAAATTACAGGATGAACCAAGTGGTTAGTGGAGGTTAGGTTAGGGTTAGGGTGTTGGAGGTTAGGAGGCCTGGTTTTGTTTTTGGGGTAGAAAAAGTATATAATTGATTGATTCTTATACTATTTCTGACTAAGACTACCCTGTAACCCCAAATCAGCCTAGTGTTGCCTCATCTCATCCGCGGGCGGCCGATCGATTGATCCTGCTGATCGTCAACCTCCCCCAGAATGAACCTGCAAAATGCGACGGCGCACGCGGAAATCCCTCTACCACCTGGCCATCTTCATCGCCATCCTCTTCGGAATCATCATCCTCAACCGACCCCCCTCCACCCCGAAATCCTTCGCCTGGACCACCGTCCGCTACCAAACCACCGCCACCACCCTCCCCGAGGCCCGCGGCCACTGCCCGGGCCTCGCCGACACCACCAAACCGGCCCTCGTGGTCTCCCACGTCTCCGCCGACGGCGACCCCTCCTGGCTCGACCCGCTCTCCGACCTCTACCACCTCTGCGTGTACCCCGTGGACCGCCCGCCCACCCCGGCCGCCACCGCGCTCCAAGTGCCCGCGAACCGCGGCCACGAAGCCATGGCCTACCTCACCTTCCTCATCGACAACTACGCCGAGATCCCCGCCGCGGGGGCCGTCTTCGTGCACGGCTCGCGCTGGGCCTGGCACAACGACGCCCCGGACTACGATAACGCCGCCCTGCTCGCGGCGCTGAATGTCTCCGCCGCGCTGGACCCCTCGGGATACCACAACCTCCGCTGCGACTGGAGCGTCAGCACGTGTCCGTCGTCGGCGCCGCCGCAGGGCAGTCTGCAGATGTCGCTGCAGTCGGTGCTGGATCCGTGGAGTGCGCGCGCGGCGTCGGACGCGGCGCTCCCGCAGGCCCTGGGGGCCCTGTTCGGCCTCGAGGCGGCGACGCTCGGCCGCCATGATGCGGTGCGCGCGCAGTGCTGTGCGCAGTTTGTCGTTGCGCGGCGCCAGATCTGGCGGCATGCGCGCGCCGAGTATATTGCGCTGAGGCAGTGGTTGTTGGATGGCGGGAGTGTGAGGGGGAACCCGAGGGCGCTGAGGAAGGAGGGTATCGCACCCCGTGACGACCGGGTGGCGGGGAGGATTCTCTCGTATATCTGGCATATCTTGTTTTTGGATGTGAGTAAGTCGGGCGGGGCGGATGGGGAGGGAGGGCTGGATCTGGAGCTGCTGAATCGGTTGGCTTGTCCGCGGGCGGAGGAGTGTTATTGTCGGCTCTATGGCCGGTGTGGGCTGAAGAATTGCAAGTCGCCGGGGAGTTGCTATGGGCAGTATCGTATCCCTCCGGATTTCAAGGTGCCAGAGGGGGTTAAGAATTCTTGACAGTGGTGAAACATCACAATATCTACTACTCTACCACTTAACCAAGGGAATCAGTTTCCATCTCCCTCTTGATTGGCAAAACATCAATCATGGCAGGTGGTTGCAGGAAGGATGCACGTCACACGTGGGCGATGGAGGGCCTAGCTGCCGTGATACTATCTTAAAATAGAATAGAATAGAATAGAATAGACTAGTTGGATACAGTGGAGGCAGTGGTGCAGTGGGTGCAGTGGATCCTGAGGACAGGAAAAAGTCACATAATCCGCCAGAGTTTATAGCCAGCTACCCCGCTAATAAAGAGTCAAATGCATCCCATTCAGGGCTCGGACAATCAACAGTCATCCTGAATGCGGGGTAAGAACCGACACTCAATCATGGCTCCCTTGCGAAATGACCCACCAGGCTACACGTATAATCAATTCTCTTCCAGTACTACTTGACATCTTCACCACCTATAATGACCAAGAGAAAAAAAAAAGAACCCCTTCAACCCCACCTTCTCAAACTCGTGTCCTGCATCTCAGGCACATACGACCCCCGCCCTCCCCAACTGCCATCCACCCAGAAACTGCATCGTCCCGTCGCACAGGTGAAATACTGCTCGACGTCACTCCGGCTCCCGGCTTGAGCCAGCCTACTGGGTCTCCCACACCGGCAGAGAGGATTCGCACTGTGTACCCCCTGGGCATCGGCCCAACCGTAGAAGTCCCCACACGTAGGACACTTGTAGAACGGCCGCCCCGCGTTGCCGTTCTCGTTTGTATATTTCGCATGGAGGTAGAGCGTCGGCGTCCTGCAGTTTTGGTTCTTGCAGAGTGGGGTCAATGGACTGGGGGGTGCGAATGGCTCCGGGGTCCGCTGCGGGGTGCGATCCAATGTCGTTACGGAGCTGAAATGGCCTGGAGATGATGTGACAGCTCCGTAGTGGACGTTGGTCGTGCTGCGTGTATTCTGGCTCGGCCAGGGAGAGGGGGGATTGAGATGGGTTGGGGCGACGGGGCCTGGACTGTACGTTGTTGTTCGTCGGTCCCCTACACATCGTCAGTAGGGATAGTGTCAGGATGCTAAGGTGATGATGTACCCTCCGGGGCTCCCCAATCCATGCCTGACTCGTATAGACCCCGTTTCTGCTTCTTCTTCCCGAAAAGCAACTTTCGGAGGGGCATCTTGGTTGTCTTGCGATAGTTGATAAACCACAGACGAGAGGAGTCTTGGTGATAAAGCGCTTCCTCAGGCCATTAAATCCTCGGAAGGATGGTTGAAGGATGAAATCGCTGGCTAGCTTTGTGGCGTTCAACGTAGGAGATTCCACTGCCCAAGGTTGAATTCGAGGCTGTGGGCGCTTACCATCAACGCTCGGAGGAGAACGATTCGTATAGTTCCCGCTTGATAGTATCTTCCCATCTCGCTCTTACCCTCTTCATTTGATTTCCGATTAATAACCCAGAGGTATGGGATGCCCCCGCCGCTCTCCACTTCGTGTTGACAGGATTTCGAAGTAGAACGAACCCCTGCTCAGCGGCTAATGCTGCCATCCCGTTGGTCCCTATATTTGGAAATGGGGTTTGAGGATTGTCTTCTGCATATTTAGTCTCTGATGAACCTGGACCTGTCTATAGGCAGCCTTTTAAGTTGTGACACTTCCTCTTGCCATTATTCCGCCCACCCTCTGACTTCTACCTATGGTGGAAAGGCCTCAAAGAAGCCTCGGGCGGCGTAAGCAGGAACGCAGCCCATGTTGTTCAGAAAAACCCAACTTGGAAAACCTACATATAGATCGATATGGTATTACCATTTGAGAGTTTCATAAAGCAAGGGCTGAAGTGGAAAGTGCCTTGCGAACCGCTGTGGCTGCATTAGCCGGAGGCACGACGGTGAGACCACACATCATTCAACCACGCATCGAATCAAAGCACAACCCTGCTCAATTGCAGCTTATCTCTAATGCTGTCAATTTGGAAGGAAGTAGAGGAAGTAGGCTGGAGTCGTCGTCATCCTTCCCGGCCAATTACGCCAACACGTTCTCCGCTCTCCTTCCGCACCCTACTGTGCGATCCCCACCCAGAGCTCTGTATTTCTACGAGCAGTAAACTGCAATCCTCGGGTCTGCACCTTTTTCAATATCAATCAGCCGGTGGCACCTGATATACAAAAAAGCTCTTTAAACTCGTTCCATTCTGCGGGCTCCTGAAGGGCTACTTCTCCTCTTGCCGGGGTAAATGGTACCCCGCAGGCGGAATGCGAAATCGACTTCCAAATTTAGGGACTCTTAACACCTATGAAACTAGCTCGGGGGAATGACGTCGTCATCGCATGTTCATCTGCTTTGGTAGAATAGGTAATTCCGGATACCGAGGTGGGGGACCTTGAAGGCTCGCATATGTTTCTCATTGTCATGCCGGTCCACCTCATAAACCCCCATTGCTCTCCCTTCCCGCCATTCAACAGGCCGTCTTCGACCCGGACGGAAAGCCTTCGTGACGCAGGTGGACATACATTGATCCGCAGAGGAAGTCAATAGGTGCTTCGCCCTGATCAGGCACAGGTCTCTCGGAATTTTGCTTTACCAAAATGCATCTGTGTGCATAGTCTAGTCTTTGACAACGAGTGGAACAATCCGTCGCTTCACCATATCTGGGACGGTAAGATATTGTAGTCTCCACAGTGCTGCCCAAACTCTCAAAAAATTTGGATTTGTACGAGTTCATTAGGCCAGATCATGTTGAAGAGATGCGTGGACGACGACGAGGTACGAGGAGCCGATCGTCTAGCTACAGCTCGCGAATGACCTCTATTGCACCCTCAACACAGGCATAGCATAGCTTCCCTCTGTCTCTGTGAGTATTTCATTATCTGAAAACCCCGATGAAACCTTACCATGTCGATATTCCGGGCCCGAATTTGGATTGGGTGTAGGTCGTCATACCCCCCTGTCTCCGCCGTCACGAAGTAAGGAGCACGCACCTGTGATGACAAACGGACCATTCTTCTAAACGAGGTTTGGAGATTTGAGCTACTAACCCGCAGCTACAACATGGATTTGATGCGCACAATTAAACCCAGCTCTTTTTCTGCAACGACAAGTCTCTCCGAAACAAAGTGGTGGACATTGTTGCCTTCCATATCGTTGCCCGAGGGGTGGGCTTACAACGGATCAGGTGTCGGCGGGGGTCCGGGCAAAAAAAAAAAAACACAGCTCTTCTCTTGGAGATATAACCCCCAATATGGACTGTGATTGGAGAAGGCTTTTTAATTATTACTGGTCGACAGAAACTTGACTTTAAGAAATAGCTGTGAACGTGGTGGAAGAGAGCAAGACATTGCTTATTTCCCTTATATGTTAAAGAATATGAAGGAAATTATGCAGGGTCCAAATCGGTACTCTAAAAGATTTGGAATATCGATTACAGTCCCCACCTCATACTGGTATCTACGGTGGTTTGATATCAAAGCCATCGAGCCAGTTGTGGATACTTTTAATCTGATGGCTTATGACTTGCACGGCACTTGGGATCAACTGAATCCAATTGGGCCGCATGTTTATGCGCACACGAATCTGACCGAGATACGATCTGCCCTGGATCTCTTCTGGAGAAAAAGCATTAGCCCACACAAGATTATTCTTGGTCTTGCGGTCAGTAGTTCCAGCCTGGAATCCCCTTCCCAGCATCCTTATAAACGCACTTTCTCATATCACGTAGTTTTACGGCCGGTCATACAAACTGGAGACCCCACTCTGTGCCCTTCCTGGGTGTAGGTGGAGTGATCCTGGGCCGAAGGGAGAATGCACCACCACCGCAGGGATGTTATCATACCGTGAGATCAAGAGGATTATCAGAGAGAGTAGCCTGGAGCCTGTGTATGATAAGGATGCCGGCGTGTATTACATGCAATATGGAAAGGGGGGTGAAAATTGGGTGTCATTTGACGACGACATCTCCTTCCAGGCCAAGATTAATCTTGCCAATGAGTATGGTCTTGGGGGTCTCCTCATTTGGGCGGTCGATCAAGATGATGAATACGCCCATGCATTGTAGGCAGTTACTGGGAGCAGCGTGCCCCCTCTCCCGGTGGCTGTTGATGGCTACGGCGCCTTTTCACTTGATCAATGCTATATTACAGACTGTGCGGCATCCTGCAAGGCAGGAGATATCGAGATGACGAAGCTCAACGAGAAAAACGGCATTGGATGCGAGCGTCGAAAGAATAGGGTGCAACAGAGGTCATGTAGGCTATTTTATTTCCACTTTTGCTTCGACATCCCATCAAGCGTCTTACTGATTCCCGCTCTAGTCTGCTGCCCAGCGATGAACGCCCCCGACGCAACGACATGTTCATGGCGCGGGGAGAATAACTGCTATGGACAATGTGAAGTTGGCGAGGTGTTGATGTTGAAAGATGACTATGGGCCAGATCTCAAGAAGAGAAAACGATGCAACAGTAGCCGAGTTGTTTGTAAGTCTCGACCCCCTACATTGCAACCAACCCGCGAATCCTGATACCTGCCCAGATTGCTGCCCTGCCACCAATGGTCAGCAGGCGATCTCGGAGTGTGACTGGGGCCACGCCCTTCGCTGCCCAGATAATAAGCCCCAGGCCTTGACATCCAGGGGGCTGCAGGGAGTCATGGAGACCTGGATCCCTGAATACTTCTGTTGTCCTGAGAATCCGGTACGCTACGGAGGATAGGTCGGTGACGCTCGGGGACTGCTAATGATTCTTTTGATGCAGGAATTCAAGAACTGTGGGTGGCACGGTGATCCTGGTCTATGGTGCGGTGGCAATATTTGTCCAGCGGTATGTTGGCTGTTGTCTCTCTCAGATATAATCTGTGTCCTATCTGCCCTACTTGCCGGACTAAGTCTCCTCTACAGGGCCAAGTGGCACTTCATAGGTCGAAAGAATCCCACGGGGGTCCGCCTCAATCCTCAAGTGGTTGCTGGTTTGCAGATGCGGTGTTTTGCTGTGATCCTCCTCATACCGGTGGCTCTGCGTTCCTACCGGTACCATTGGAAAACCTGTTTCCCGACGCCGATTCGTTTCCTGCCAGTTACGAGCCTAGCTTTGCCATCGCCATTGATAGTAGTGACACAGAGACCACCGGGAGCACTCCCGGAAACGACATGAACGAGCATGCATTTGCGTGGATAATAATGGTTGGAGAAGATGAAGATCTCCACAGTTTTGACAAACGTGACGGCTCGGATTTAGAGTTATTTGATTGCCCGAACACGCATCCAGAAGATTTCTCCCTTCAAAGAGCAAGAGCCGTCTGCGTTGGCGGCGAACAGAACAACTGTAGGGATATCATGAAAGGGGGTGTAGAGGGTACAATCGTCCGCATGCCCGCCTCGTGTGGCCCAGATACATATGTCCGTGCTGTGCAATTCAAACCATCAGCCAACACAACCGTTCCGAGACATCTTGAAAAACGGTATACAGCGGGTACAGAATTATACGACTTCCAGTATGACTACAACTTCCGCAACCTGCGCCGCGATGGAGGGGAGATACATTTCCGAGCGGATCTCTCAACTCATCCGGGGTATTGGGACGACATTGTCGCCGGATCTGTCAAGCGAGATACCACCTCATGGCGCGAGCTAGATCGCCGCTGGCTGGCCGAGCTGAACCCCGCGGCCTGGCTGAGTCATTTCAAGAGCGTTTTCGGTGGCGTTGATGAAGATCTCCAGAAGGTAGGGCTAATGAAGTCCTACTCGTTCAACAAGTGTCTTTTCGAGGCCTCGGCCAAGTGTGGTGGCACTTCCGGCTACGAGGTTAAGGCGCGCTCTTCAATCTACGGTGAAGTCAACACTACAATGGACATGGGCATGACGCTCATCGGCAACTTGAGGAACTTTCGCTTCTCCGAGGCATTCGCATCATTCACCCAACATCAGATGGGCATACGATTAGGTGCAATATTAGACGCCAAGTCTCGCCTGTATTTTGACAGTGGATATCACAATCTGGGTCCATTTGACGCCTTTGGGATGGGATACACGCTGAAGGGAGTCTTCACTGTGAACCCATACTTTGAACTCGACGCCCGGGTTGAGGCTGATGTGTACTTATCAGCCAAGGCATCATTTGATCTATCAGTATCCCTTGATAAGTTACGATATTACCTCCCCATAGGCTTGGCAGATGACGTCCTCGGCGGAGAACAACCCAGGCTGTGGGGCCGAGCAGGAAACATCCTGGGCAACGGGGAGATCGAGGCTCGAGCCGGTGGAGGGTTGCTGTATCACATACGGCCCACCATTGGCCTTGATCTGAAGCTACAGCTGGGAGGGAACGAGTACACTGACTCATCAATCAAACTCATGTTGGACAACCAGATGCGGGTTGATGTTTCTCTCTCCACCAATTGCCCTAAGGGGCTGCAGGTTGATATCCAAGGAGGCTTCAAGTTCAAAACGCTGATTGAGAACCCCCCTGTCCCGACCTGGAATGACTTCAACGTTGGTGTATCTAGGGCCGGCCGAGATCATCTCTGTCTGTGTACCTTGGGAGGTTCTCATAGTGCGAGAACTGGAGGGCAACGGTTCTGTGTCCCAGCTACTGGGCAGATCTGGCAGCCCTTCCTTAGACCCCATCCCTGATCAAGACGACTCACTATGCGCGATGTCCCTAGATGGCGGGTCATCCTATGCGGATGACGATGGCAATGATGATCCCGATCCAATATGTGACCTGCGAGATGAGAAAATGCGTCAGTTTCCGGAGCCTTTCTGGGTCACTGGTAAGCCTGATCCCGGGACTCTTGTCAAGAAAATCAGCACGGGCCCTAAGGATGGAAGGTTTTGCCGGTCCATCCCGGGTGCAGACTACGCTGGGTTCGATATAAATCGCCCAGCGAAAATCGTGTTCAGCAACTATCCTCGGGCAGGATCGTTGGTGGCCATCGACCAGAACGTAGCGACTTACGAGGCAGAGGACATCTTTGACTGTAATAATTTCCGGTTGACCACTATCAAAGCCCCCAACGTACCGTCTGACCTATATCCGGTAACAAAACAACACGGGCTCAATGGCGTTCGAAGTTTTGACAGTATGTCTTTCATCGTTGAGTTCATTTTTCCTGTCCCTTTTGTGTGCTAAACAAGGGGGTCTAACTGATTATTTTGGGGGCAGCGGAGCACATGCTAGAGGCCCAAACAGTAAGAGAATCTCTGGTTCTTGTGAGACACACATTTTGTCTTGGCTAATACAGTTCAGGTTGCACGTTTCTTTGATGACAGGGCAAAAGCATGGTCCCAGCAGCTGCCATCAACCTCTAATGAAAATCCCAAGACTAATGCTAATGTGCGCATGTTTATACCACCTAACACAGGGAAAGGGGACAAGATTACCTGGTGTGAATATATAAATCTCTGGTGGAACCAGCGGATTCTTAAAGCCTTAGGTAGTGTATACCCTGGGAGATCTGCGAATGTGAAAGAGTTCGTTCTGTACGAGTTAACCTTGAATAGTGGGGTGAAACAGAATGTATGTCCCTTACACCTCATGACACGCCCGTATATCAAAGCTCACGGCTCACTTTCTCTTCAAGTGGTTCGGGGACAAAGAATCATATCACAAAAATTTTGTTGAGGGCTATATTAAGAATCGGAACTGGAGTGAGGCGTTGAGGGTATTCAAGCTGCACATTCTTGCTTATAAATACTACTCTGACTTCCCAGACAACGTTAAAGTCCTTCTGAAGCAGGCCAAGCGAATAAAGGACAAGCTGGCAGAGCTAGAGGGAAATGGGCCTGAAAGTATTCAAACCCAGGTAAGCTTTCCCACCGGCCTTTGTTCATTTCTTTCTTCCCTCCTTCATTGAACCCCAAATAGTAACACATATTTTCCTCTCCAATCCGTAGGTGGGGCCAGGCATGGCAGAGAAATATCAAACACAGGATTTAGCAGCGGCCTGGGAAACTTGGGTGAAGGAAGAGCATTCACGCGTCATGACCTCGAACCAAGAGTGGTTAAAAAAATGGGTCAAGAAGGCCTACCTCGCCAACAGACCACCACCCGCAGATGGGAAGAAGCCAGCAGAAGGCGTCGGAATTCAGAAGAATGAGAAGATTGTTAAGATGTTCGAGAGGGCCTGGGAAGAGGTACAAGCGTTGCAGGATTGGGATATTAACTGGAGTTACCTGTCTTCGTAGATCAGGATCAAGCAGGGTAATTGTCCACACCGATGTCGTCGATGGGATTTCCTTGCACAAGAAACATTGGAGTTGAATATCCTTAAGTCCTTAGTCGACACTTTCCCGTGTTGCCTGCGGAAAAATCTCTCTATGATTTTCCAGCTCCTAGACTAATATGCCTTCAGAAGATGGACTTGAAGGGGTGATGTACCTAGTTAGCACCAATCCTGATTAGAAATTCCGCTGTACAGTCCACAACATAGAAAGGGGTACTCAATTAAATCTACCCAGAAGATTCAATATCTTCAACACCACCAATATAATGTATAAAGTAATATTTAAAATATGATAAAATTGATAATAAATATAAGAGTGACTAGGTGTAATGTTCTAGGTGCTGGAGTAGAACTGCTTGGGTTAAATAAAAGGTTCAAGTTGACTGATCAATAGATCAGAATTCTAGCACCCTATATACCACGAAGGCTGCGCCTGAGTTCTTCCTAGGTGATTTCTATCCCATAACATAAAAAGACCTCTTTTGACCTTTTAAAGAGGTCGATGAAAAGGTTGAAAAGGTAAAAGCTTTGAAGAGATATATGTGTTTTTGGTGTTTTTAATCTTCTGGGTAGCTTTAATTTAGTGGGTACCCCTCTACCAGTAATTAGCAAACAGCAATTTTACCGCCTTTGTTCAATTTTTAGTGCGTGGTATTTGCCTATTTAAAGTCCACCCCCCCATCGAAACCACAAACTCGCAAGAGCTTTTCCCCACCCCAAAAACTACCTACTCTGCACCACCCTGAGCAGGACGGCCAAAATGTGGGGGCAGCTTCCTCTGGAACTCCTGACCCAGATTGCACAATATTTAGAGGCAGAACGTGTTTCTCTTGTACAATACGCGTTGGTGTCCCGCGCATGACAGGCGGCATTTGAACCGTTTTTCTACAAAACCCTCAATGTAAACAGCGACGATTTCAAAACAGGGAAGGGCACCCTGTCTCTAAAACAGTTCGGGTCCATCACATCCAGCAATGAGACTCGCCATGACAGAAGGCGGGGAATGATCCGCCTCCTAAGGTACAACGTTCTTGTCCCCTATGATCTCCCAGACTACAAGACCAGGATATCACGAAGACGACCCGCGAACCAGCCGTATACCAGGGACAACCCGATACGGCAAGCAAACGACGACACGTTTGCTATTGCCATGAGCAATCTCTTTGAAACCCTAAGCACCTGGAGCGAGAACCACCGCCTGGTCTTGTACCTGGTGGTCTTGGGCCGTGAGCCTATGCTTGAGCCGGGCACCGAGAAATGGAGTGATTTAATACACTACAGTGCCCTGCGAAGAGGCGATCGGTGGATAGTCCGGCCATATCGGGCTCAGTTTCCAGGCGATCGATGCCAGTTGGCCCGGGTTCCCTGTGTGCGTAGACTCGATTGCCTCTGTATTTCGGGGGGCGCTGTATTACGAATTGCCCGCTTCTGCCCGGCTTTACATGATCTGGATCTTAATCTAAGAGATTTTGTGCGTCCAGACCATGTGGATTACATGCAGGAAACACGGAAAGGTACCGCCATAGCCCATTGCGCCCTTGTATTTGGCCTCTGGCTAGGAATGGCTGACGCTGTTTTTAGCCATTGCGGAAAACCTCCTAAATCTTCCGCTGGGTTTAAGAAGATTCCATCATAAGGAATTTTCCCCGCAAGTACATTACGCGAGTGTTCCTGGCCCTGATCTCCTTGCTGGTCAGAATCAGGATCTATTCTCCATAAATCTACGGCAAGTAAGCACACGTCTTCAAGAGCTGAACCTCTCTGGCGTCTGTATTACACCTGATTTCCTATGGCCGCTAGACAAAGATGGGAATCCCACATCGGCGCCCGTCGAGTGGCCCTATCTGAGAGTCCTGAAGCGTGAGGGCGGTCCTAGCTTCCTCCCTACGGGTAAGTATTGATATTGACCCCCTTCCCCGAACGAAAAAAAGCAGAGCCGGGTCGACTAACTGTTTTCAATGAACCAGGCCAATGGCTACTTGATCCCACCCCTGAAGAGCTCGAGGAAAACGAAGTCCCTGATCTCGATGGCTCAGACTCCGAGGATTGGGACACAATTCGCATCGTGCAGGAGACAGAATATTATCGGTCCATGTTGAACATGGACCTATGTCACCGCTGCTACATGTCCCTGGGCCATGCCGCCCAACACATGCCACGCTTGGAGCTGATAGGATTTTATTTCACCGTGAATGTGACCAACAAAATAGAGTTCTCCAAAGATCGCTCCACGGGAAAGATCACATTGCAATGGAAATCAGAATCCGACTATCAGCCTGATAAACGTGTTGCCGATGCCTGGGGGTTTCAATTAGCAGATGTGGAGTACAATGAAAACCTTGGGTCGTCCACAGTGCAACTGCCTGGCTGCTGATAAATGGCCACCTTGTTCAGGCATATGTTAATTGCGGCAGTGCATTGACACTATCTGTTACCCTTCATTCTGGCTGATATCCAAGGGTCAATACTTATTGTTTTTACTTCCGGCTTTATACCAAGTATGGCCATATCCACAGAGAAATTGCATATTTTGTCTGTGGAAAGACTGTGAAGCAGAACAACGGCGATGAAACAGATCAATTAAGATATATTAGTAAGGTGTCTCTCTTACCAACAAGTCTCTTTCTAGATACATGAAAAAAACACCATAAAATCAATGGGGGAGAATGTTTCTCATTATCTGAACAGCTTGGGATCGAAAATTATGATAATTAAAAACTTTCCACATCATAAATATATAATTTGATCATCCCATTAAGGGCCATGTGTGGTAGCCTTCCATGTTCGGGGTCAGATATATATATCCTACAAATGCGCCAAGTGCGCCCTGTTCTGGTATTGCAATCGGATATAGTCCGCCCCTAGGGTATTTGGTGAAAGCTTACTAATGGGCTCCAGAAATGTCTAGAGAAAGGGTGGAACGAGTGGCTATAAAGTTGACTGTATGATCCTGAAGGACAAGGGTGTATAGGAGTTGTTTGCGCTGAACTGGGACGACTTTGAGGACTTCCATAGTTTCTTGAGCTGTTATCTTAGCTCAGTCAGGAACTCGGGATCATTTAACTCAGCGTCTTTGACGAGTTGGTTTGAAATTGAAGCCAAGAGAGTAGAACGTGAAGCTGAATCTCGCATCGTGGCTGAGTTCGACTCAGCCTGACGAATCGGCATCCCAAAATCAAACATGTATCAACATCCAACACCAACACCATGAGGCTACATAAATAATGGAATAATTGAGGAACCCACTAAAGCTTCCAAAACCACCATATGGCTTCTCAACAACAAAAAAAAATACAGCGGGACGTAAATTATTAAATGAGGTGGAAGGCACACGCTTATCCATCCAACCATCGCTCTCGCATCTCCGGTGTGATGCTGGCAAGTGTGTGGGTAAACTCCGCTGTAAGCCAGGAATCCCAGTCCCAGTCAACCCACTCGGAGAATGAATACGCCTTGCCCTTGATGTCGTTCCACCGTAGCACAGGCGAGATGTATTGTCCCAAAAAATAGTCCAGCTGTGACGCAAAAGGATCATCCCGCTTGCGATTGAAAAGAGCATGACCCAGGTCAACAAACACCACATGAGGATGGTCGCTAGCTAGCGAATTGATGATAACATTTCGCGGCTCGAAATCGGCGAGTAGAATATCCTGTTCGAAGATCCGGCTCTCAAGGTCCACGATAGACTTCAACAACTTTGACGAACGGGTTGAGAAACGCTCTTTGGTCTCGCATCTGCCATGGTAACTCCCTGGATATGCTCGATCAGAATCATTCGGACTGTCCGGGTTTGCGCGGGATTCACGGATAGATCTATGGAGTAAGACCCATAGTATTTGGGGATCCCCCGACCTTGAAACCCGCGAAGAGCCGTATATGCGTTGGCCTCATGCGTGTAGTATTTGTCCATGCAGAGGAACGGGTTGAGATGCCCTCCCTCATTGTTGAAATAGAGTGGGTCGTATATATTTGCCACTAGGCGAGTGCCTTCCTGAGGAAGCGACTGCGATGTGGACATTATTAATCGAACTGTAAGTATCTAGGAATTGTGGCCATCGCCCCCTTTCAAAGCATCGATGACCTCTAAACTGACAATATCATTTCCCTCTCTACCAGGTAATGGGGGTTGCTTCAGACATCGGTCTATCACACTCCGTCGCATTCTCTCTATCCTGTCGTGTTCGCTGTTGATGCAGCTGTCTCGTAAGACCAGCGTAGGAGCCGAAACAATGTGAGATTTTGCAGTAAATCTCCACCCCGTGATATATGGAACTGGAGGCTTCGGGAGTTCGGTTGACGGAGGTCCAAACAAAGGCGGGTGCTGCTCGACGAAAGTCATGAATGTAGCCAGTCGTCCTACTCTTTTCTTTTCTTTCCCTTTTTTTTTCCCTTTCTTTTTCTCTGAAGATGACTATTGTAATTGGAGCTGAAAGGGAAAAGGAAACGCTGCTTGGTATCGACCCTAGATCACGGGTGGATTAATTTTCCCAGCACCGCCCCCATCACGCCCCGCCAGGCTGACTGGGGATTGGGGATATAAACTCACACTCACCCACTGTCCAGAGTATTTAAGCGCCCAGCGGTTACCGAAAATTTTTGTCATTAAAACCCACCGAGGGACTCCAAACCGGCTACAACCCCATCCAAAATGCCTCCAGTCACCATCCGCACCACCGGCCAGTACGACACGCACCGCCCCGCCGAACGCGGGGTCCTCACCTTCGCGGTCGAATGCACCAGCCCCGACAAATCCACCGCCTCCAACAAGGTTCTCTCCAGCGCAAAGAAAGTCCGCGACATCTTCACCGGCCTCAGCCCCAAGCAGGCCACCGGGGAAGCCCACCCCACCGCCGCAATCACGCACTGGAGCATGGGCACGCTCTCCACGCGCTCCTACAGCCGCTACGAGCGAGACACGGACCACCCCACGCGGGAATTCGAAGTGTCCACGAGCTTCGAGGCCAAGTTCAAGGACTTCGCCAAGCTTTCCTCCGTGGCGGCGGATCTCAGCGCCATGGATCTCGTTAGTATCCACGGGGTGTCGTGGAGATTGACGGAGGCGACCAAGGCGGGGTTGATCCGGGAGGCGAGGAAGTTGGCCGCGCGGGATGCCCTGGAGCGGGCGAAGGACTACGCCAGTGCCTTCGGGTATGACAAGCTGGAGGTCGTGGAGATTACGGAGGACCAGTCGAATTATTGGGGGGTTGCGCCGCCGGCGGCGGGGGGTAGGCGGATGATGAAAACAGGGGACTACGGGTCGGGGGATCAGCATCTGTCGTTTCAGCCCGAGGATGTGGCTTTGTCGGCGAATGTTTCTGTGGCGTTTAGTGCGCAGTAGTTGGCCTCGTCTACCCCACGCCAGATATGGCCTCTGTTTTGAATGGATGGGGAACCTTAGTCCCGAGGAAGAGAAATGACGTCTATAGTATTCCGGCGATAGTTCCGAACTTTCCCCCCTCATAGTATTGTGAAGCGGTATCCGTGTGCTTTCCAGGGTCGGTGACAGCCTTTCAAGATTGGGGTCATGATATATATAGCAGGAGTGTGTGGCATCCCAGGGGACACATTCGGAGACATTTCCTTTTCCTCGTGACCTACAATATGGACCCTCTAGTGAAAGAGTAAAATTCGGGATTCTTTTAATATTTGAATCCATGCTGTATGCGATATTGAGAACACTTTTTCCGCCTTCCTCGACCCCTACAACCGAGCCAAAACCCCCGCCTGCTTCGCCGCAAACGTAGCAATCGCATCCATCAACACCGGCGACAACGCATCATACGTCTCCAGCCCAACACCCCGGAACTTCTCCCGCACCTCAACCATCTTCTCCGGGTCAAACCCCTGCTCAATAATCGACGACACGAACCCCGCAAACTGAGGTTCCTGCCACCCCTCCGTATCCGACAACTCCACATGCACAAAGTCCAGGCCCTTGAAAGCGTGGTCCTTCTCGATCCGTCCAAACAGGTGGGTTCCGCAGTCCGTGCAGGCGTAGCGCTGGATCACGGCGTCTTTGTCCACGATGGCGAGCTTTTGGGCGTGCGCGGTCACGGAGAGGTTCTCGCGGGGGATGACGGCGACGACGGAGAAGAGGGCGCCGGAGGGCTTCCAGCATTTGGAGCAGCCGCAGGCGTGGTTGTGGGCAACATCGCTGGTGAGTTTCACGGCGACTTTGTTCTGGGGGCAGTGGCAGTAGAGGTTGCCGCCGGGGAAGTCTTTGGTGCCGGGGGTGATCCCGTTGTCGATGAGGGGGTGGAGGGAGGGGGGCATTTTTGCTCAATTAAAGGATACTGTAGAACGTGATGGAGGTTGTGTTGAGGTGGAATTTGAGAGCTCTGGGTGTGTGATCTATAGTCACTCTCACAGGTGCGACGAAGCTCAAATAAGGTTTTATAGGAGATTTTGTAGCTAGGGATATTCGTCTTCCCCTCATGAGGGGTCCCTATGGTGTAATATCAACTCCTGCCACCCGATATGCGTTGTGTGATTATGTCGGGTTTGTCCCGGCTCGTGGATATCCATACCCGATTTGTACATGTTTTCCCGGTTAGTATATGTCGGCAAGACCCACTGCTGTAAGTCCGGAATGATCCCGATGGCGGGAATGTCTATGACTTATAAGACTTCTCCAATGGCGTGCTATTCGATGAGTGAAATATACACTGCTGACAGTGGCGTATCACGAGTGTCGTGAAGTACCCCGCATATAGTCTCAACACTATAAAATTACTCAATAACATCGAGTTCCCTTGTGGAGGTATTGGGGTGTCTCTGCCAAGCCTCCAAGGATCAGAACCATCTCGCCAGTTAAGTGGGTAAGGTTATCCGGGAAGTTGAGAGGTATTCAGAGAGCAAGCTTTTTCTCCAATGGTCCTTTCATTCTGACGGAATTATCTCCACCTGGGATTTAAACCTGAGATAGTTGAAACCGATAAATTTCGATGCCACAGATAAGATGAGACGAAAATAGAGTGCAATCTAACGTTCTCGCACGAGCCAATCGGAATGCAGGATGGCGCAAATCGCGAATCGGGGCTGTGTTCGCTTAGCTTCCCCGAGGCCATGATCCACCACAGATTTTCCGCCACCTGCCCCTAATGCCATCGATTCTCATCTTTTCCAATCGGGGATCTTGTATCAATTAGGAGACCAGAAATGGCACTCCCAATGCAGGATACTTTCTGCCATTAACCGGCCTTCTCCCTCGGATTTTGCTCACGGACCCGAAGGTCTTGCGCAGGGGAGTCATGCCAGAGAAGGAGCGCACACCACGACGGCGAAAGGCACCGGTGCGCTTTGTCATCGTCAATCCCGCAGAGACCGGAGAGGGATCAAATACTATTCATCAGGTTCGCTCACACGCAGCAAAGTGGACGTGGGACAAGGTTCGAAAAGATCGAGGAAGGGCGAACCCAAACCACTCTGAAGATGAGGGTGAAGTTGCCCATCCTGATAGTGAATCAGATGAGGCTCAAAATAGCCCACCCACAAATGAAAAAAATGAGCCGCTACTGCTAGAGCCGGAATATTGGGATTCCGGATCAACCGTTCCGGTTTCAGCATTGCATTCACCTTCCTTCGGGTTTGATGCAGTCATCAACGTAGATGCCGGCGGCGAGGAGTTCCGCAGGGAAGCGCTATCTAACACAATGGAGACCAGATTGGGCAGGCGTGGTATTTCCGACCCGGCATGGGTGCCATCGGCGCCATATCAACATTCGTCGATTTGTATGGGTATAGATGCAGGCAGCCTAGACCCTTTTCAGACATACATCAAGGGACCCCTGTCAGCAGACCTCGTCAGCATCAACAATAAATACTGTAACGTAACACCCACTTTGCTGCGCGGTAATACTTGGCTGATCCACCCCCACAGCTCTGTCGGTCATTTGGCCGGGAATGATGCCCGGGTCGATCAAAGGTGTCCGTGCCTGGTTCCACCTTTCGAGCGTTAGCCCTGCATTGCATAGCTCGATGATGTTCGGCACATACTCCCACCGGAGAATGCGGTGGTTCGCGAAACGGACAGGCCATTTCAGCTCCGAGCATGCGCACGAGCTGGCAGTCTGCGAAGCAGATTCGATTACCAAAATCAACCTTGCAATACAAGATCCCTCGGAAGCCGTATCGGACGCTATTATCCTCGCTGTACTGTGCCTAGCCACTAATGATAGCCCTCTGGTGCCATTGGGGGATAAAGAGTCACCTTTCGACGCTCCTTTAAAAAGCTTGCAGTGGCTCGATATTTACGGCCGGTTATCGCCGAATTCAGTGCACGCAGCCGGACTTACCCAACTCGTGGAATTGAAGGGTGGATTGGATAAGATAAAGCTTCCTGGTCTTGCAGCCGTGATATCCTAGTACGTGACTAATACCGCTGGGTGGGTTCATCCTCTTGCTAACTCTGACCGATCCTAGCTCCGGTGTACTGGGGGCTAGCAGGTTCTTGTCACGGCCTCTGTACCCTGTGGTACGATTTTCTGGCGAGGTTCAGCCCACGCTGCACGAGTTGGCCCGCTTTCAGACATTCGCTAGCCGTAAAAACGATCCTTTGCTGGGCCTTCAAATCCCGGTTGAAATGTGGGACGTCTTCCAGGCAGCACGAGTGTATATCTCTCTTGTTCGGGATTATCTGGATGCAGTTCCCGTGGCCGCTGATAGGACGACCCTGTGTGAAACCCGGAACTTTGTCCAGTGGCATATTATGTCTCTCCTTCCTGCCAGCGAGCTTGCGGCAACAACTCCGCAACTCCACCCGATATATGAGATCTGCCGGCTTGCGCTTATAATCTTTGGAGTAGGGGTCATCTTCCCTCTCCCTCCTGAAACAGCTCCGCTCGACCAGCTTGCCCGGTTGCTGCTGTCGGAACTTCACACATATCGCTGTAGTAGGACGCCATTGGGCGAATCAGAAATAACGTTGCTGTTCTGGTGCTTGATACTCGGCGGAATTGCAGCAACCGAGACCGACGAACGGGTATGGTTTGTCGATGAGCTGAGGCGCCACGCTGCAGCTAACTCCATCGCCACATGGGACGAGATGCGGAAGCAGTTAAATTCAGTCTTATGGTTCGATGGAGCGTGCAACCATTCAGCACAGAAACTATGGGATGAAGCGAGGGCAGTGGCCAGTTCGCCGGTTGATTTCACTGGGGATCTTTGACATGATCTTGAAGGGCCGGGTTATATATGTATATTTCACCCCGGGCATAATCCTGCAGGGTTGGAGTCGTTTGGAGTCACGGTTGAGTGGTTATTCATGTGAGCATAGACAACTAGGCGTCAAGGGAGTTATCAGATGTATGAGTTATTCTGTCTCCAAAGTTTTTTTTTTTTTTTTTTTTTTCAACACGGCCCTTGGTGTAGTGTGTGAAGAGGTAAAAGGCATTGTTCGCATCCTGTGAGGTTTGAATTCTTGTGGCAGGAACCACCTGGTGAGTGGGTTGAAAATACGCCTGCCCTTTTTGGCAAGTGTAGAAGAACGCGGAGCCAAATTACGGGTCGCACCTTCCGGAGCCAATCATGTGCCCTGATAAGATACCACCACTGCACAATTTACGAGTACTACAGACAGCCTCCTATACATCCATGATTGTCATCTTCGGCCCCTGTAAAAACAATGGCACTCAAAGGCATCGGCAAACTAGAAACGACCGCTTAGGTTTAAGAAGTTTGTGTACTAGAAATTCCAACCCTCAGAAAATGTCAGTGGAAATGGCTGCCCCTCAGTATTTCAATCTGGATTCTTGTTAGGGTATATATTGTTTTGCAACTCCCAGATATAATAAATATTTTCCTCTATCCCCTTCTACAATAAGAGTACATCCTCCTAGGCCATCAGTGTTTTTAAATGAGAGGCAAGTCAAAACTCAATAAACCTATTTTTGGAAACAAAAAAACCTCGAAGTATAATCCCGGCACGCAGCACTTGCCAAGAACTTGGTCAGAAAGTAGCTACAGTTCATGAAGGATCCACCCTATTCTTGCTGCCGATTGGCAATTTTAGCATAGCTCTAGATAGGTTGGAAGAGTGCTTACTGCTTCCCTCGTTTCAGATGGGCCCTGCCATCCGTCCCGCCTCTCCGCTCGAAGAAACTTGACATATCTCAACGATTGTCTGGTGAGGACTTGTTGGCCCCAGGCTCTACTCAAAGAGGTTGGAGGCAGCCTGTTACCCCAAATCATCCATGTGTTGTTGTGTTAGGTCATGGTGACCCGGATTGAGCTTGAGGGCACCAGCTATGAAAACAAAAACCCCGGGATGAAATTTCATATGATCATGGGAATGAAACCTAGCATAGCCGTAACCCTTAGGATTGCCCTGCATGGTCGGGGTTAGCGGGTTAGCGGGTTAGCTCCCCACCGTCGGAGCCCAGGCCTTGGAGTGTCGGGACAGACCGCCCGTTCACCCCATGAAGTGGACTTTGGGCTCAAGCCAACGGGGTCTAATTATTAATAAAGCCTACTCAGACCAGTCCAAGATTCAGCCATTGTCAGATATAGGCTCAAGATGATAACCCCTCCTTGAAAACCGTTGCACTGTTCGGAAATCGGCCGAGAGACACTTCGCTTCAGCTATTCAGGGAAAAATAGAGTTGAGCGTTACCCTATTTTAAGCCTCCAGAAAATCGACCTTAATCTCGAGATACTCCTGTTGAAACTAAACCTTATCGGTCTCACTTCTGGATTATTCTATCGACTCGCCTGATGACAAAGGCTCGGCACCTGGACCTCGAACAATTCAGGGTTCTCTTTATAAACTCTTGAGTTCTCTTCGCTTTACCCAGGGGTTTCTTCGACAGTGTGGGCCTAGCAGAGGGGAATTCAGACGTTTAACATGATACCACTTGCACCGTATGCTTGTGCTGCCTGCGCCGATAAGAAGAGAAAGTGTGACAGGCTTTTCCCAAGGTGCTCTAGATGTTCTAAGTATGTCTCTTGTACTGTATAAAATATGTATTAAGCTCACTATCAAGGTAGTCCTAGGGTGAATCAGACATGTACATATAGGGGAATCCCCGACGTCTTGGAATTGGCCCCCGAAGCCGGGTAAGTTATCTCCACACACCAGAGACGGGCCCGTATAAATTTGTTGGTAGAGATAATGAAAGCATCCTGAGAACTAGACTGACGTTACCCTTTCAAGCTATCACCAGGAAACTACATCGGGAAAATTGGTGATACTACCAACGAGGTCCCCAATTGCGTGCGAAAGATGTACGGCTGCCAAACGGGGGTGTAGTAGAACAGTGCCAAAGTGCTCCAGATGTGAAAGGTACCGAATATTTCTCCTTTCGAGTTACCCCATGTACCTTCGAGATACTAATTTGAGGACAGTCTTCAACGGCCATGCCACTACGACCTTCGAGTAACATATACGAGGAATTCCGACCAAGCCCAACTGAGCGAGCAACTGTCCTTGCAAAGGAAGACACCGTGCTTGCAGTGTAGAGGGTAAGTTCGAACCACAGCTAAGGCTGTTGCTGTGCTGACCAAGGTGAAGTCAGCAGTGCACATGTGACCCCGGGTTACCAATCGATGATATGGATCTCCCAAGCACTCGGAATAATCTATTAACACGGAAACCAAGCGTGGGGCAGAATCTTTCCGGGATTGAATACAAATCCCAGCTCCCCATAGCCGGCGGAACTTATATCTCCGTTCTTTTATATCATTGTAATTCTTTTCCATTCCTTACTTCCCGTTTCAAGTCGCGGTGTCTCTAACTTGCTCCGTTTGGATGCCTACAGACACCCATACATATCTCCTACCAGAAACTCTCGCAAGACCAAAGAGCCTAACGATACACCTCCACACCGCATGGATGCACCGTGCTATGGGTGATCCATGCTTATTTCATGCTACTCTTTTCTGCGTATCCGCGCAGCTAGACTGGCTCCAAGCAAAATCTCATAGTCGCTGCACATTATATCACCAGGGGCAAACACTGGTATTGCTCCGGAAGCGGTTAGCGCAACCTAAAGTCACCTATGAAACTATAGCTACAACGCTAGCATTGAGCTACTATACTGTAAGCTGGCCGGTCATTCTCCATCCATTAATCACTTATTAATGATTACAATAGATGAGCACCAACAGTTGGAAAACAGCAATCGCGCACCAAAATGCTTTAATACAAATGTTAAAGCTATACCAGGGCGAAGAATCAGATTTCAAAGGCCTGGGTGGTCTTGTTAACCAGTGAGTGGTTTCTGAGCTCATGGATCTACATGTAACTGAGACAAGTGCCTCTTTCTTCCGATGCAGACAACTTTTTAGCTTTGCTATGATCCTTGACAAGCAGCTTCCATTCAACTCTCTATATCCAATATTACCAGAGATTGTCCCCTCACCAACACTCCTGGCCAACACCTTATCATCCAGTCTGACTCGGAGAATACTCACACGAGCCACAAGCGAGGGTCATCATATGCTGAGTAGCCACACCCTTTGTGAGATACAGGGGGTCTTTGACTCCATTGCACAGACAGAGCAAGTACAGCCACCAGAAATAGAAAACCATTCCCAGTTTACCACTACATCGGAAAACGTGGGTGATGACAGCCTAAACCTCCCTGAAAGAGAGAGTAAGATCGCCAAGAATATGAACCAATGCTGTCAATTGGCCGTGGATATATTCTGGAATACGTTCCGCAGTTCTCAACTAGCAGCACCCGACACCACAGCGGAGATAGTGGATGCATCCCTTGATGCTCTCAATACTGTATTTCGCAAGATCAATCTGGTTACGTGGCTAGAGCATGCGCCGGAAGCATATGCCTGGATATGCTTCACGGCTGCAGCTGCGTGCTCCGATCCGCTGCGACGAATTCCCTTCCTGCTGACTCCTATGCCAGTCATTAGCTCGTTAGAATCTCACGATATTCATATCATGAGGGAGGGTTGGCAGTACTTTCGATGGCTGAAAGATGGAAGCCGATGATGTATAAACCAAATACCAGTCTGGGTTATGGCAACCCGCAGCTTATGGTTATCATTGATCAATATTATTTTTTCTCTCCCCTTTCTTGCTCCCTGAGTATTGAGTATCGATATTCCGTGCAAGAGCACGTTTGTTTAAGGCACTTGTAAGTGCTTTTGGGGGGATTGCCAGTCAAGTGTGATAAAATCATACCTCTCAGGTCACATGCCAATAAGGGACATGGGCGTTGTTGAGTGCGCCCGAACTTCCCCCAGCCACCTGAATGAATCACCTCCTGCACAGGAGCCTAGCAAGTAACAAGGAACTGGAAGCTGGCCCATTCAAATTCAACCATGGGTATATCAATTAAATCCATGCGTTTCTCAGCCATTTCACATCGACGCTTGCGGTCTCGTCAAATGTCCTTATTTCGCAGCTTTCCTCTGGCACTTGCACCGAAACCTAGCTTTCTTCCACCTCCCCATACCCACTCCTATATCCGCCCGATGAGTTCAGCAAGCATACAGCAGTCATATACGCATTTCTTCCGATACACCAGTGGTCGTTGGCTATGGGATGAAGAACAGCAACTCCGTGATCGGTTCTCTCCTTTTAACGTTCCCGCGCTTCAGAAAGTTGCCGCCAATAGCGTTGGAGCCAGCAAATGCACCACGATGACGAAACTGGCGGAAGGCTCATTCAACAAGACCTTCAGGCTTGGGATGGATAATGGAATGACGGTAATCGCAAGGATTCCTCATCCGATTGCGGGGCCTCGGCGCTATACCACAGCTTCCGAAGTCGCAACGATGGAATTTGTAAGAATATTATTACGGACTTCTTGAAGACTATATTCTAGTGTATACTTACTCAGTGCTAGGCTCACAGTATCCTGGGAATTACAGTCCCCGAGGTATATGCTTGGAGTACAGATGTTGATAATCCTGTTGGGTCTGAATACATCATCATGCAGGAAGCCCCTGGGCAAAAGTTGGAGGATATATGGAGTGATCTCTCTCTAGAACAAAGGATAGTGATCATGAAAGATCTCGTGTCGCTGGAGAAGAAAATGATTTCTATCTCTTTCAGGAGGTCTGTCATGCAATCAAATCGGAGCAACATTCCCAGACGCTAACCAGGATTTAGCTCCGGTAACTTGTACTTCGCCAGCGAAGCTATCCCAGGTGCTACTGTAGCTGAAGTGGCCGGTGATGTGCCAGCCGAAGTCAAAAACACCGTCATGGACCGCTTCGTCATCGGTCCAGTGGTGGATAGAGGTTATTGGAATAAAGAACGCATGATTATGAATATTGACCGTGGGCCATGTAAATTCCTTACTCCTTATTATTAGTGACTTCTCTAACTATTTGAAGGGAAACAGCCTCAAGATTTCGCCCTCTCGCTAGCTCGTCGAGAACTGGAATGGATAAGGCAGTACGCCGTTCCCAAGTTACAGGATGATTATTTGGTGACGTGCGCAACACAGAATTCTCCCAGCAGCCACATATCCTTACTTGAGAAGTACCTGGAAATCGCCCCATTCCTTCTTCTGGATGATCCCACTATTGTTGCGCCTCACTTATGGCATACTGATCTCCACGCGGGAAACATATTTGTTGATGAGGGCCATATCTCCAGTGTGATAGACTGGCAAGGAACCTGGGCAGGGCCGTTAATCCTCCATGCGCGCCACGCTCGGCTCGTTGATTATGACGGTGATATTATCTTGAAAGCTCCCACAAACTTTGCAGATCTCGAGCCCGAGAAAAAGAACAAAATACGGGACCAAATGAGCCGCTCCATCATTCTTTATCTCTATGAAAAGCAGATCACCAAGGAAGTGCCTCTTCTAGACAGAGCTATCCGTTTCAACCATTCTCGAACAAGGTGCAACCCCATACTCTTCGTTGGCGACACTTGGGATGATGATATTTTGCCTCTGAGGGAATCCTTAATCCGAGTCGAGAAGTAAGTTTGGTTAAATCCTCCACGCAAGAGTCTGTAGCTTTCTGGATTTCTTTCACCGAGTACTCGTCTAATCAAAACCTAGATACTGGGATGAGCTGGGACTCAACTTTCCATGCCCCATTCATTTCACGGAGGATGAGCTTCGGATTCATGCAGAGGAGAGTGAAGGATGGAATGATGTCCAAGACTTTTGGAATTCAGTCTCATATATTGTGTCTAGGGATGGCTGGACGCCCAATCATCTCCATGATGATGCTGTCGCGCTTTTCAGGGAGCTACGAGAAATTCGGCTTAAATCTATGCATGGAAAGGAGAAGGAGGAGTTCAAACGGCAGACTGGATGGGTTGAGAAGATATAACCTATGCTTAGTAGGTTTGAAACTGAGGCAAATATCATGACTCCGTTCCATGCACTAGGCATCCGCTGAAAGGATCTCTATACCCGACTCTTGACTCATTGGTGCTGCTGGCAAAGCGTGAGAGGGTATGGTGTAAAACACTGGCGATGTATGTTCATTTTATATATGCTGTAGTTGGTCACTCAGCGATAAAGCGATAAGTGAGGCTGGAGGCAGCTTGGTGGAGGCGAAAAACATGGCTACCTCGACTCCAGCCAGGTGGAAATACTACAACCATTTAACGAGCCACTCTATCACAACCCTCTGCCGTGGGAGCCCCTTAGGGCTAATTCTACCTAACACAAACTCTGTCGGAGCAACAGGTCCAGGCGCTAGAAACCGCAGTCCACGGGCTTACTGACCCCGAAAATAGCGACGATGAGGATGAATGGGATAAAGAAACTCGCTTCGTGCTCTGGAAGGAGGGGGGAGCCAGTGCTCCAGATGGGATGATCGACGACATCTGGGAGATCGTCTGGGACCTGGCACGGACCGATTTCAACGGCCCGTACTTCTTTGTAGATGAGCAGCCGGGCTGGGATCAAACCGTCATCATAGTCATCTCGGAGATTTATTGGGGATTAGGGAAGGATGAACGGGCACAGACCCTTCTGCAGGATGGTCACTATCCCTACATCAGGGGCATGTGGTACGGGAGAGTCAAGGCCCATCAAGGACACAGGGCGTTTGGGAATCTTGAGGTCGCGAACATGGGATCCGATGACTTTTTCAAGGACAGTAGTGAGATTCACGGGTATGGTGGGGCGGGATGGCCGGGGCACGGCATTATACCGCACGACTGGGAGCAGTAGGTATAACGAGCCCAGTATAGATGTCGGAAATGGAGGTGGTGAGGTTTTTGCAACCGAGCAGACCGGTAGAGCAATTCTCACCATGCAATGGATACTCTTTCAGTCCTCTTGCTCGACATCGTGAATGCCTATTCCTGCGGCTGGTGGTCACCACGTGTCCTACTAATTCCGCGGGGACCGTCATGTAGCAACTCGGAAGTATAGCAATCCCACTTCCCCAGGCTGAGGGCCGCAAAAGGCAAGCCTTACCTCTGTAATGAGAATTAACGGATTATTAATGGTCGGTTCAGGGATCATTTGCAGTGGGGATCTCCAGAGACTTGTTTGGGTAAAGCTAAGCGAGTGGGAAATAAGGGTGGATTCCAAGGGTTATTTCAAGTTGTAATATCACCCCCCCAGAAAAGGAAAAGGCATATGGACGTGGCTACTCATTAAACACACTCATTATCAGGCAAGTACCCAAAACAAAAGTCCATAATCCTTCGTAATATTAAACGGGCTACGCTACAGTAGTACGTGCTAGTAGTAGGGTGCCAAACACTAGCCCTGTACAAACAGCAGTTACAGCATCAATACGCCAAGCAGGAAACCCGCGAATCCAAGACAAACAGATAAGGGTAATCCATTTGCCGGTGCAGCACCTGGCTTCGGCTCTTGCGAGTCACTGGACGTATTATCAGATGATGTATCATCCGACGATGTATCATCTGACGATGTATCATCTGACGATGTATCATCCGAGGACGTATTAGAGCTTGTATCAGTGGACGAAGAGGAACTACTCAATTCATCGCTGGAACTCCCCCCCTTCACAGGCGTAATGACAGATGTATAAGCCGGGAACGCCGTGAACGTATACGGGGTCGGCGCGATCGAGATAGTACCAGGTAAGTCACTCAGGGGCACCGTTCCCGGGAACGCAGACGGGATCTGACCGGGATTATACCACGTCGTGGCGAGGGTATCGATGGTGAACGAGGAGGGACAGTTGTCCGGGTCGGAGAGGATGGCGCAGTTCCCGTCCGATTCGGATTCCACGTCTCCGATGAGGTGCTGCAGGCTCTGGATCACGGTGTCGATACCGAGGACGGAGAGATCGTTGTGAGGGCAAAGGTGGATGAGGCTGTTAGGAAGAGAAATGTTAAGCCTGGTAGGTATACCGAGCGGAGTGTGGGTAACCAACCTTGACAGGATCGAGGACTTCCAGCAGCATTCGCAATTTCCGAACCAGGTCAGATCGCCCCCGAGAGAGTGCGAGCAGGTGTCTCCTTGATCCAAGCCGTACTTGACCGTGATGAGTTCGTAAATCTCGGCGAGGTTGCAGACTATGCGGCAGAGGTTGGTATATTGATTCCAATGGTAAATTCGTAGAGTTCGTAGGTTAGAAGACTTACCGCATCCTCCTTCTGTGTTGTCAGGCGTAGGGTAGTAGGGAATATTCACGGTATTTGCAACCAAATCCGCCCCGGATAAATATTGCATGACTGTCAACTGGTAATTGCAAGAATACGCCTAGATAAAACGCCGCTTAGAGACATGATCCTCTGCACTTCGTGCAAGAATCCTATATTGGTATTTATTCGTACCTGGTTCCAGCAGCTTGTGAGCCAGCATCCGATATTGGCTGCTAGCTGGACGTTCCCACAGGCAAGAACGCATTGCTGGTAGGTGGCAGTGTCAGAGCCACAGATGTCTTTCGCCTGTTCCACACATTTTGTCGCCTGGTCCGAATTGTCCTTGTAGCACTGGAGATACCCGGATGGATCGACACAGCCTTCGCCCTTGGGGTTGAGATTGGAGGGATCGAATGATGCGGCGGCAAGCGGCACAAGTGGCGCGAGTTGTAGAAGAGCTCGAAACATTTTGAGAGGAGAAGGAAGTCGAACCTGAGGTCGAGGAGGAAACGGGGGTTATTGCCGTATTTGAAGTGGGCTCTGAGTCTATCAGAGGAACCATCAGTAATCGGTTGAGGAGGTTCATAAGATCCCGGGGGAATTTAGTGGCTCTCAGCCGCAGGGCGTCATCCAAATTGTACCGCATCGTAACCCGAAATCGGAATTATAAACGATGGCGGTATGTCCCGCAGTGGGTGTATACGGTGGATTGAGCTTGTTGTCGCTCGATTTGAGCTAAAATAGTGCTTAACAGGGCCCGTCAGAGCTCGGCACGTATCTCTGGAATATCCGGTTGGCCAAGCTGGAGGCCATCACCGCTTATTTGGCGAGGCTGACTCGCGCACAAAGGGGTCCGGAGTCCTCGGCGTGATTATGCTATCCATTGCACAAATGAACGAGGGGCTGAGGTCGGACGCTTTGTGGCTTGCAGAATACGAGAAATCCTGCCCGATCTGTGTCGGAGAAAGGATCCTCTTTGCCATGAACACACGTGGTGAATGTTCCTGGCCAAGTATATGTTTTGGTGGTGTCGAAGAAGCTCCATCGATATTAGCAAAAGCTAATCTTTGCAACCTCTAAGGTGTTAACACAAGGCAAACTATAGGCTTGTCACTCTTAATCCCCTGTTCAGATCCGGGATAAGTGGAGTCGGTCCCCTTGCGTGTGGAGTTGTGGGCTCACCTTAAAAACTAGCGCATCGCACTTCAAATGCGCTACAACATTGTTAATTCCAGGGAAGTATTGGTTGCACAACAGACACTGCACGTGGGGTTGATTCTGCCTCACCTCTCAGTAGACCTGTTCGTCTATGGCCCCCATATTATAGAGAAGGGGGGTTTCTTCATCGAATTCTGACAGTCTAACCATCTAGGCCTTGAGATGAGGCGGGGCAGTTCTAAACTTTATGAACCATGAATCACCTTTTATAGAACTATAATTATTGATTTTAAGAATCACCCCACCCTGCAGGTCTATACAGTTTAGTTATAGTATAATTTTTAAAAATTTATAAATATATTATTTTACTAAAAGTTTTTTTTTCTAAATATATAATTTAATAATTTACTTTTATTATTTATAGTTATTAAATACTAGTTTTATTTTAATTTTTTAAAACTTTTAATCTATTCTAATTTATAACTAATAAATTTAGAATTTATTAAAATATAATTATATTTATATTCTTTTATTTTGAAACTATTTTTTTATTATAATTTAATTTATTATTTAATTAAAAGCTAATTCCTGTTACATATACTCTTTATTATAAAAATTATAGTTATAAATATATACTTACATGTTAATATTTAATCTAACTTTAATAATAAATATTTATTTATTTTTATTACTTTATCCAGGCTTTAATTTAATTATATTTATAATTATCTAGATAACATAATGTCAGAGAATCAGGCAGCTAACAGCCAATAAATTTGTTATGGTGTCAGATAAGGTCTATCAGTCCTTCCTAGGATTAGAGATCTTAGGGTATTCAGTGATCAAAGGGAAGAGTATAAATGCATGAAAGTAATCTAAAAGATAGACTAGTTTATATTCTGAAAATAAAGCATGATAGAACTAACTAAGATCTAGTAATAACTATATTTATATACTTATATCTATTATAATATTTTATACTGCCTGGTATACTATATTAAATTTTTTAATTTATATTTTTATACTAAATAATATAATTATAGTTCTCTATTAGTATAGTATTATATTTATTGATATAATCAGGTAAAGTAACTTATTTTTATTAGGCTTATTATGCTAGCTGTAATATAGCTAATCTATTAGTTAATAATTGCCTGATTCTCTGATAATCTCCCTTTTTTATATTTTTTATTCTTAAAAAAATAAATATTGTGCTATTTTCTAGATATGTAAAGAGATAATTATCTTTTTTTATTAATTTTTTACAGCTTGTGTGCTAACTTATAATAATATTAAATTCTAGTATTTAAAAAAAAAATTTAAAATATTTAATTAAAAAAAATAGTTTTATAATAGTTGTTCCATGTATTTAATATTTAAATTTTAATAAAATATATATAAAATTCAAGAATTTAAGTTATTATAAGAAATGTATTTGAAGCTGTTAAAAGTATATTAATTCTAAATTAATTTTTTTAAATATAGAGTAAAATGTCAGAGAACCAGGCAGCTATCAGCCAATGAATTAGCTACGCCGCAGATAGCGTGATACGACTACGGACATAAGATGTTCCAGCCGAACATAGCAATACGACCGTATTGCTATGATGCCAAGGAAT
>JAPDER010000091.1:0-79891 GCA_027569225.1 Aspergillus panamensis | reverse complement strand
AACCCCACCCTCACAGTGTCCTCCCCCTCTTTCGCACATACCGCACCCCCCCCCCCCCACCCCCAGCCCCCCCCCCCCCACCCCCACCCCCCCGCCCCCCACCCCCGCCCCCCCCGCCGCTCCGCCCCGCCCCCCCCCCCCCCCCCCCCCCCCCCCGGGTCCCTTATCCTAAACCCCGCCAAAAGCACACCCCCCACTAATGATTCCAGCGTCGAATCCAACGTCGTCATCATCGCTTCCTGCATCCCAACCCTCCAACCGGTCCTCGAACTCCTCCTCGGGAAACGCAAGCTCAGTTCCTACAGCAACAGCGCGAACAGATACAAAGGCAGTTCCCAGTACGGGTACGATAACAGCAAGGGGTCCAAGCCGCGCAAACCGACAGATCTTGTTATTACCGCGGTGGAAAGCCAGGAGAATATCCTGTGTGAGGAGCCAGCGCACTCAGGGGAGGGGGGACACCCGTTAGGGACGATTCGGAGGACGGATAAAGTGACGGTGGAGTATGAGAATGGGGGGGAGAATCATGTAGAAAGTCGAGGGTCGTGGTAGAGTTGTTTTCTATTACGTATCTGGTCTCTTTGATCGATTAGAGGGAAATATCTATCTATCTATCTATACATACTGATTTGGAGCGTCTGGGAAAAGGCATTGGATATCATGGTACATTGTTTCGATTCTGTTCTGTAACTATTATTCTACCCGGAGATCTTTTTTTAATGGCATCGCATGCATTGAATATATATAGCAGGAACACCTCAATACAACAACCAAACCTCTCCTTCTACCAGGCCCATTCCTCGTCGACGTCTTCATTTATACAATTCATGTCACTGGGTGATGGATTTTATTACTATCTATATTGGTGAACAGAATAGAGTATATCTATTGATTCTTTCGCCCCTTCATCATGTTTCATCCCATTTAATAGCTTGATCTCTGGCACAATCACAGCAGCATGGCGTATAGCTAACCAGTTAGTTAGTTAGTGTTTACTATATTTTAAGATGAACTCCTTCCTACCAGGGCAAGTAAAGTAAGTAGTAACGACTCCTATCAAGAAAAAATAGAGATGTAAACAAGAAATGTAAAAAATGACAAGGGTGGGATTCGAACCCACGCCAAATTAATGACGCGGAAACTTGAAACAAGCTAGAGGGATCCGAATTAGGAAGCCTTAACCGCGCGCCTTAGACCGCTCGGCCACCTTGCCTTTTGATTGGAAAAGGGCGAACTTTTTAATTACATAACGCAGAGTAACTATACCTCCATATCCAGTCTGAGCTCGAAAGAACTTCCTCATTCCCTTCTTACCTCTAAAGAATAGGATTAGCCCTCTCTTAATTACTATAAATAAACATGATCGCATGACACCTTCAATGCCAAATCACTCACCTTGGTGGTGGTGGCAGAGTCCCCCATGTCAACGATATATATCCCCATGAGATATGCTGGGAATGCAATATCTGACCCCGCAGCATTCACCCATATTAAGCTCGATATTTGAATGAAGCACTGCCCCAGTTATTCTTATGCCTAGTGATAGGGCTGAGCTGAAGACCCTTCTTTGGTCCTACCTTCTCCAGCTTTTCACATCGCTTTACGACTGGCAAGTAAAAATAGATTCTAGAAGGTACACACCCTGATAACAGCCCTAAACTATCCTCTACCAATCGAGAATAGGTAAGAGCCGCCAAAGTAATATCAACTACAGCGAGAATAAATTAGCCTAACTCTTCAGCTTTCTTTTCAAGACCTTATTGGTGCATTTATCTCCTGACAGGTCCCAGTGCCCTATCCGTGACCGAGAAGAAAGCCACGGCAGGAGGCAATACGAGGACCTATCCCAATCAAACCCTGGCCTGCTGCCCTTCTCATCCCAACAAGACGCCTTATGTGCCAAGGGAGGCACAGCTCGGCGCGGCTGTGAGGATAGATGAAGGTGATATCCGTGCATTCAGCTTCAATGGCAATACACACAGAAAGGGGGGGGGGGGGGGGAAAGAATAATATAAATACTGGGTGGAAGAGTAGATTCTTGTTGAATTCATTGACAGAAATCTCCATAACCTTACAAGATACTTCATTCAAGAACTTCTATTATCCAGGATATCGGTATCAAAATGCAATTCAAAATCCTTGCCATCTCCCTCTTCGCCGCTGCAGCGACAGCTCAAACCCTGACGATCGACTACGCCCAGCTGACGGCCTTCCAGGCTGCTCTTTCAATCACCTGCGTGAGCATCGGGCAACAGCTCTCGCAGCTCTCTGGTACTTTCGACTCGTTTGCCGCCACCTCGTCCGGGACGGCTGTGGTAAGTTTGGACCTTGAATATCGGGATCAAGGGGAGGGCTCACCAGGACAGGATGACCTCAACAAGCAAATGGGAGACTTCGAATATGTTGGCAGTGATTTCGTGAAGAAGTGTTATGATATTGCTGGCACTGTGGCAAACTTGTAGGTGGTCCTTTCTCGTGAAACATTCCCTGATAGTTGACTGACAGCCTAAAGTGAGGTTGATGGATCTAGCGCTGGAGGGGTTTCGAAGCCGGAATGGTAGATTTGATACCCGGGAAGGTGGACTCTCTTTTTTGTAACTCGGACTTGATTGAAAAGTGTGATAGTGGGTTCTATGGTTTGGGCTTTGGTGTTTTGTTAGGGTTTCTTGCAGTGGTTTTATCGGAGTGAGGGCTTAGTTATGGGTGGATAAAAAGTGAATACGCCAAGTACACTTTTAAAAAAATACTAATAGGACTATCTACAGTAGTCTCGTCTCGTCTCGTCTCATGATAGCTCTTAGTAGTTTGTCAGTTTATGATCGCGACTCGTATTGCTGGCAAGCTGCGTGGGTATACAAGGGATGCGCTGGATGGGTGGCTGGAGGAGGATACCTGGAAGACCTAGTTAAAGACAACCCGGAAGCGATGGAAGAATATCCAATGTAACTGTCAAAGTACCTTTGCTTATCAAAGTGACTTAAGTGTATGCTGCCGTCGAAGGCTTTGACATCTCACACTATCAATCCCGTGTTGAATACGCTGGTGCCTACAGTCCCGGGGCTCGCTTTGTCATGATCAAAGTACCCCCTTTCCACACATCCAGATGTATAGTTCTCGGGTATACTGCCATCTCAACCCACTACACCGGAGCCACCAACGCCGGGCTGATCCGCGGAGGAGGCGATTCGCAGACCTGGAATGGGACGCGACAAGCCCAAAGAAGTTTGCCACTGGCTAGATTGTTCCGGGTATACGGAGATGGCAATTGATTAGTATTCGCTTTGAAGTTCCGTTCAATTCGCAATGATTCTGGGTGGATCGTGTTTGCGACTCCGAAAATGACGCCAGCGGGGCAATTTTCCATTATTAATCCACGACCCCCCCATCTCGTTCTTTGCTCTCTTTCTATGCTTTCTTTCTTTCTCTCACCTTAATTGAATAACTACCTGGTAAGAAGGGAAAATGGCCAAAAGCAACCTCCTCATCTTCGGCGCCACCGGTGCCATCGGCTCCTACATCACCGCCTCCATCGTCAACGCCCGCGACGCCTTCGACCGCATCGCCATCTTCACCAGCCCCAGCACCCTCACCTCCAAGGCCGACCAGCTCGACGCCCTCCGCGCAAAGGGCGTCGAAATCCTCACCGGTGACCTGACCAACCGTGACGATGTCCTGAAAGCATACACAGGTCCCCCCCCCCTTCTCTTCTCACCCAATTGCCAATAGTGTAGTGATTAACAAGCCTAGGAATCGACACCGTCGTCTCTGCACTCGGACGCGGGGTCATCGCCGCCCAAATCCCACTGATCGAATGGGCCGATGCAACCCCCCACGTGAAACGCTTCGTCCCCTCCGAGTACGGTACAGATATCGAGTACGGCCCTGCGTCCAAGGACGAGAAGCCGCACCAGCAGAAGCTCAAGGTGCGGGCGGCCCTGCGCGAGACCAAGGACCTGGAGTATGCGTATGTGGTGACGGGTCCGTACTCGGATTATCCGTTTTATCTGGGGTATGCGCCGAGGTGGGGTGGGTTTGACGTCGCCGCGAAGAAGGCGCTGTTGTTGGGCGATGGGCTGGGGAGGGTTAGTTTGACGGAGCGGTCGGAGTAGGTTTCTTTCTTTTTCTTTTCCTCTCTTCCTTTTCCTGTTTATCCTTCCGGACCGTGCGGATGTATTGGGCTGGGGCTAATTGGAGGGGACAGTGTTGGGAAGTTCGTGCTTCATACGTTGACGCATTGGGACGCTGCGAAGGGGAGGGCGCTCAAGGTGAACTCGTTCACGAGCACCCCGGCCGATATCCTGGCCGAGTTTGAGAAGCAGACGGGCCAGAAATGGACGGTTGAGTTTCTGCCGTTGGATGAGCTGAAGCGGTTGGAGAAGAAGGCGTGGGAGGAGGAACAGCCCTATGCGACCGGGTTCACTCTGAACAGGATCTGGGCGGAGGGAGGCACGCTCTATGAGCGTCGTGATAACGCGGATATCGGGGCGGAGGATACGGTGTCTTTGGCTGATGCTGTGCGGGATTCGATCAAGGCGCAGGGTGGGACGCCTTAGGTTATCAGTCTATCCGGGGTTGGGTCTATACTATACATACTTTACATACTCTATATACATGGTTATTTCGTCCACTTCCACTCCGAGTTGCGATGGATGAAGTACTCCTTGCTCTGGATGGCCTTGCGAATCCCCCAGAGCCCTCCCAGCGGCCACACCGACCGCACCTTGCGACTCCACGACTCCTCGCGCTCCTTGCGATCCGCGTCGACGTCGATCCGCACCTTGTCGTACACACTCGGCAGCGTCCCCGCGTTGTATTTCTTCCGCAGTCCCTCGTACCACTCGCGGTCGTAGATGCCCCAGAACTCGTCCTCATTGTAGTATGTATGCGCGTAGAACCACTTCATCCCCCCCAGCTCCCTCAACCGCCTCTCCAGGTCCCGGTTCGCCGCGATGAACTGCTCCGGATCCTTCGGGCCAAACCCCCACACGCCGACATTCAGCATCTGGCCCGGGGTATAGCCTTCACTCGTCACCGTCGTCTCATGCGGATGGAACGTCGGCGCGGGACTCTGCTTCAACGGACACAGCCACAGCGGCCAAATCCCCAGCTTCTCACTGGTATATTCGATGAATTGCTCCGCGGTGGCATACGGCAGCCCCAGATCCTGGATCACATACCGACTCGACTCGCCGCTCGCATGTAGCGCCTTGTACAGCATCCGCGTATGCAGGAAATCGTCCAGGAACCAGCGCGTCGCCCGGTTAAACGGGAAATGGAAGTACTTGAACGCCGACCGGCCCACCCAGAACCCGCCCCGGTCATACCGGAACAGATACTCCGCCAGCGGGATATACTCCGTGACAGGGTCATTGCTCGAGCGCGTCTTATCCCGCACATGCAGATAGTACCAGGGGTCCCACGCACGGCTGAACGTCTGCACTCCGGACGCCGCCTCCCGCGGTATCTCATCCGTCATCTCCCCGGCCACCACCACGCCATGTTCCGGCCCGTACAAGATCCCATCGACATAATGATTCCGCTCCTCCAGCGTCTGCTCGTGCACCGCCCGCACACTATCCCCTACACTCCGCTGAGGCAGATACGTCGCCTTGACAAACCTCCGGGCCTCAATCAACCTCAACTCGATCATGGTCGTCACGCCCAGACTGCCCACCGCGCCCGCCGCGCCCCGAAACAAATCCGCATTCTCCGTCTCTGATGCCTTCACCACGCTCCCATCCGCCATCACCATTTCCACCGAGTTCACCGTCCGATCGAAAAACCCATACTTGAAACTGCTGCTCTCCCCCGCCGTCCCCGCGAAGCCGCCCCCTGTCGTGATCCCGGGGAACTCCATCACCACGGGCGGCACGAGGCCGTGTTTCAGGGTGGCCTCGACGAGCCGGTCCATGGGCACGTTGGGCTCGACGAGCGCCGTGCGGGTGTGCGGGTCGACGCGCAGCACATTGCGGAGGTCGCTGATGTCGACTTCGTGGGCGCGCCGGATCGGCCGCGTGCTGTTGGTCGAGCCGTGGAAGATCCGGAAGGGTTCTTTACGGTCGTAGAAGCCGCGGATGCTGGCGGCGATCCGGGCCACGGCGGTTTTGTGTCGTTCGAGGCCCATGGTGGGGGAATTGGGGAGGGGATGGAGGTGTTTTCTTGGAAGTTGGGGATCGTGGTTTTTTATCGGCGAGGATTCGGAGCGGAGTGACGGAATAGGTTAGCGTGTTTACAGGGAGTTGAGATTTGGTATTGGGAGGGTGGTTGAGTGTTTTTAATCGCATTTACTGGGTAAACTTTCGTTTTTGCAATGTTTTCATAAATAGATTATGTTTTTGATGGACTAGATGATTTATCAAGAGTACTGAACCATAGATAGTGAAGATTTGAGGCTGTAAGAAAAGATAGTGACGACCTCCTTCAGCCTGCAGATCCAAATGCGCCAAATTATTCTAGTATAACAGCCTACACAAGACAGCGGCCATCCCGGGGTTAGAAGCCGCGGTGGCCAATCCAGAACAGGTCTCGTCGTTGGATAAAGTGGCTGTGGTAGGAGAATTGAGAGATGCCGCCGTCGCGTCCATCAAAGTGAGAACGAGCATGAAGACTGCGACCATGTGGAAGTCGGCGACGAACGGCCCTGCTTATAGCTGCCAGGGCGAAAGGAACGGCGGAGACGGTCAAGAGGTTACTGGAAGTCATGAGTGTTTCCTTCTTGTGGATATAGCAATAGCACGACAATACCAGCTCATTTATCTGTAGCATTGTTGAATTCTGCCTCATATTATGTATCAACATAAAATTACCACTACGCCACAAAAAGGTGTCACGACGCTTAGTGCAGAGTAATAGTTAATACATGGTAGATCTCAGGTCAACATTATGTGAAGCAATCATACCACGGTCATTCCTATCTAACAGTATTTGGCACCCCGAACCCGACTATAGACAACCAACACCGCAAACAAAGCTATGCACATCCTACCCCAAAATAAACGATATATACAGAACCAAACCGACCAAGGAGACTCATAAGTCATATCATTTGATTATGCGGATACCCCGCACTGTCCCGCCCAGATGCCATCTCGAATACCGTCGGTGGTTTATTCAACGGCAACTCTGCTGGTGGCCCAACCGCAGAAGGGTCGTAATACCCATTCACCGGCGGCACAACGCTCATCATCGGAGGAACACTCTGCTGTTCATTTAACTTTCTCTGGTACATCCGTCTCTGCAGCCAGAGTGCCACTAGGGACGTCAGGAGGCAGATACCTAGCCCGACGCCGACGCCAACACCAACGCCGACAATGGTGGTTTGCTTCACGGGGCAATCTTCGGTGCTCTCAGTGGCTGTGCTATCAGCGGTGGGGGTTGCGGGGGATGTGGCGGGGGTGGTTGTGCTGGAGCTTGAGGTTGTCATGGATGTTGAGGTGGAGGAGGAGGTCGAGGAGCGAGATGTGGACGAGGTGGTATTCACCATGACGGTTCCCATTTCGATTTTGAAAGCATCGTCGCAGCAGTCCTCTCCGGAAGCACTACAGCACCAGTGCTCGTTGCTGATAGAATTACAGGGTAGAATATGGATTCCATAGCTACCTGCCTGTGCTGAAGGTCAAGAAATGTCCTGTTAGTGACCAGTCTCCGGGTTTTTCGATCAATGCTGGAATAACTTACAGCTTGGACAGGGATTGGGACAGTCGGAAGTCCCCCACGATGACTCTGTGCATCCGTTGAGCAGAACCAGGCCGGTATATGGCGCGACCTGGGCAAGGCACATCCCATTCGAGAGACAGATGTCGTCCGGGTCGCCGTTGGTTTTGTTGATTCCACAGCAGAGACTGTCTTCCTGGTCGGGGAAACATGGCTGTAGCTCGGCTTGCCCGGCACTACCGTCTGTGAAGTAGCATTGCCTTGAGGCTGCAATCCCAATTAGGGCGCTGTGTAGAATCAAGAGGAGGGTATTTCGAGGGGACATTGAGAGGAGGGATGTGAGAGTCCAGTTTAGGCGACAGTATACGAAATAACGTGGACAGACGACGGGAGATGATGGAATTGAAAAAGGAGGGAAATCCGGGTTTCAAATTAAGAGAGGACAGCGGCTAAAGCCAGGGCTTCATCCAGAATGCGCCTGCAGCAGCCTGCAATCTATATCTAGCTATCTAAGCGGGTCGGGCGCTTTCTCCAGAGCGGTGATTTGCTGTGGCCCGGAATGGCGCCTGATCGTGCGGAAAACCCCCGATCGCGAGGCCAATCAGAATGGTCTGGACTGCGTAGCGCCCAGGGTCCCTGCCATCACCTCACGAAGAGGGGGGGAGAGTTGGAACTGAGTGGGGTGAGGGACGGCGCTGTTTCCAACCCATGCCGTAAGGCTTGACGCCCCCATCTCTGAGGATCTACAGCCTACTTTAGATATCCTTAATTACACTTTCCGAAGCGCGGTCACCACACAAGTCTCTGCCCAGCGTGGCTGCTATAACTTTTAGATGAAAGTCTAGTGGCGGCTATATCCTCCACGATACTTTCGAGGCGTCTGCTTCTTGAACTTTCTCGTACATGCCTGCCTCCGTAGAATCCGAGAATGGCCACCGTATTTACACTACCACACGACCTAAAAAAGCCATTACCAATGATAATCGCTCATACTAGGAGGCAAATCCTCCATCCGCGTTCCCCAGCTGCTTTCCTCCGGACCTAGTAAAACCTCAAGTGTTCCGCCTTTGGTGAAAAAGTCATGAGTAATCCAATTCTTCGTCCACGCTTTTCCATCCCGCCTGACACTCTGTATGTAGATAGAATCATATTCTGGGTCAAAATTTATGGCCCGAATTGTCGCAGCATTCCCGGTGACGCTGTTGCGAATACTAATCTCTTTGAAGAAGGGCGCAGAAATCAGATAAACATCCTGTCCATGCACGGGGTATAAACCTATCATGGATAATGCCGTAAAGGAGCTCATTGCTCCACTGTCGTCATTGCCAGGAAGGCCTCCAAGGGTTGTGTTGAATAGAGATGGGATGTAGGAGTGCGCCCGCTCGGTTGACAAGGCAGGTCGTCCTGCGTAGTGGAATTGAAAGACAGGTAGAAAGGCCTGCTCGTTTCCCATGTTGATGAGGCCCGCATCGTGCACGAATGACAGACGCGAGATGAATTCAGAGCGGCCACCGAGGGCAGTGATTAAGGATGCCATGTCCTGGGGGACGTAGCTATTATCTGTTAGCTTATTCGGTGTGACAAATACAGTCAAGCCTGTACGTATTGCTCCACTCCATCCTGGTCGACAGGGAGAAATGGATCTCCCCGTCCACTTTGGTAGAGATCCCTCCAAACGGGCTAACAGGCTAACAGGCTCACGTGGAACAGGTAGGGGAGAAGGGGGCTTACAAGGTATAGAGCCATGAGCTTCCCTCATAAGTCTCACGGGCCTCTTCGTTCATCAGACACGAATCAGGCTCCAAGTATGGCCCACAGAAATCCGGGTTCTGATAGGCCCAGGTACCGTCCGCATTCCGGGGCTGAAGAAACCCTGTAAAGTCCGTGTCGTGAAGGGAAGCCGTCTGGTTTGCCTTGAAAAGATTCTTCCAATTATGTGCCCGTTCGATGTACTTTCCATAGTCACAACACCGGCCCATCCGGGTCGCCATTTGGGCAATGCAAAAATCATTATACGCGTATTCCACGGTTCTGGATATCGAGCGTGTGCGAAGCCCTTTGGTACTTGGGTTAGTACGATCATGGATGGGGATATATCCCAGTGTCTTCCAACTCTCGAGACTGCCACGGCCTTCCACGTTCCAGTTCTCAGGTTCAACCTCGGCGTCTTTCACCACGGCCTGGTAGGCTGTCTCCCAGTCTATATCCGAACCCCGGATGCCTTTGAGAAATGCCTCGACGATAAGGACATCGGCGTTGGATCCACCTTGCGTTAGGCCTTTGCATAGGGACATCCGGCAGTCAGGGAGGTAGCCCTCGTGACGGTAGGTGTCGATGAGACTTCGGATCATTCTAGATTGGGAGACGGGGTCTAGTAGTGTGATTAATTGATGGGCACCACGGAATGAGTCCCAGATACTTTACACAGTTAGTAGACAGGTTATCGTGTGAGGGAGCAGATCTTACCAGTAAAAGCTATCGTAATAAGGCTCATCACTCTCCCAGAGGGGATTTTCCCCTGTATAGTCCTGCGGACTGAGCATTGTGCGATAGAGACTGGTCCAAAACAGTGTCTGAAGCTCATTAGACACCCCAGAAGAGTCAACAGTGACAACACTCATTTTTTCCTTCCATGTCGCTTCAGCCGCCGCCACAGTCATTTCAAAGTTGGCATCAGGCTGCACATTTTTGTCATTGAAGTCAGGCTGTTCGTTTTCGGCGTTGGAACACGCTTGTCGAATACTTATGAAGCTAATCCCCACCCGGACAGTGATATTGCCATGATCTGGTGAATGGAGCCTCGCAAAGGTTCCTCCAGATCCTGTATCTTCAAGCGATATCCGATTTTTACCCGGCTTGGCTTCATCATCTTGCCAGGACCCGGTATCTCGAAGCTTAGCACCCCTGATATCCGCACAAAAGTGAATTTGGTATGTCCCAATACCGAAGCTGGGTTCGAAGGTCCCAGACCCCGTGAATCGACCGGTGTCTGGGTCAACCGAGGCTGTGCCATCGTGTCGTGAATTATGGAGGTCAGTCATATCAACCAGGACGACCGGATTGAGAGACCCGGGAGCAGTATCCACATCTGTGAAGCTGAACCTATATAAGGCAGAACGGTTTGTCACGGTCATCTCTGCGTGAACGCCATTGCTCAGCGAGATGCTAAAGAATCCCGGCCTTGCTTGGGGAGAGTCCCAGTTCCACGTCACTGATCTGTCCGACAGCTGCCAACTGCATTTGCTAAGATCATCATCTGGGCATCCTGGGTGGACGAAAAGGGGGAAGTTTCCCATAGAGCCCGGCTATATATTATTAGTTATGTTTCCGGAATAACGGTGAATGAACTTACGCCACCGGTCCCGGAGTCATGGGTATGTGAAAAGCCACTGACGGTGACAGCATCCGATGCGAATCCTCCTTGGTTTGCACCGTCTGTGTCGGCAACGGCTTTGGCCATTCCTATATAGTGGTTAGAAGACCTTTTCCAAAATCCACGTGGAGTTGGGGAGATATACCGAATGGTAAGGTTGCACCTGGGAAGGTGTGCCCTAGCGAGGAATTAAATGTTAAATAAATACACGTCCAACAGAGGCTTTGGATATGTATACCTCCGCGTGATGTGCCGACCAACGGATTAATGTAATCCAAAACATTGAAATCAGACGCTGCATTCTTCTCTCGCGCATGGACACCAACAAAGCCAAGACATAGGATAGTGGCCTTCGACAACGGTGCCGAGAAAAAGGGAGGTTTCATGCTGAGTGACCCCTCGTTCTCATTGAACTTCCGGTGGGGCAAGGAACTCAGACGATTCGTGAGTAAGTCCCTAGAAGCGTCTTGCTCGAGGGGACATGTTATCCCATTTATGTACAGCAAGGAAATATGAATGGAGGCTTGGGGATATTGTTTAGCGCCCGGCAGCTGCCAGCAGGGTATACCTCCGGGTTGGTCTGCGGGGCCCAACTGTTGGGTTCCTGGCTATTTTTGGCGTTGATAAGGGTGCTCCCGGCGCTAAACTCAGGGAAAGGGGCGCATCCAACGGGTCGAGTGGGCTGCTTCAACTCTATCAATCCACTCAGACTGCAATACTCCCGTACAGGGTAAAGCTAATTGATATACTCGATATCACCGAGAGTGCAGGTCCAATGGGAGGCAAAATGGGATGCAGGAGATGTCGGTTAACAGCCGGTTCTCTGTTTGCTACAGTGGAGTATTAGGCCTATTGTCCATGCATGTCTCTTCTTGCCATATTATAGGCATTGGGATGTACCCCTCCATATTTGCGAGCGCGTAATATCTATACTGGAGCCCCGTCGCTTGAGTGCCTGTTAGTATAACGTCTGAGGCACGGCCAAACGCAATGCCAGGTAATAATTGCTTCTTTCTATGCTCCTAACTTTTAGCAGCCAATCGGACCACGCAGCAGGGCTGGGGGTTTTAGCGCCGAGTCGATAACTCATCCCCTCCATCACATATCTAGCCGCCGACTCCCTGCCAGAATCCCGTTTCTTTGTACTTTCGCATCTTTCCTACATGGGCCGTCCGCATCATGCTACCCCCCCGCCGAGCCATTTTCGTTGTATTCATCGTCACCCTTTTCCTGCTGAATTTGTATTATTTTGGGTATAGGAAACGCCAAAGTCTGGCCCTTTCGGGGTTGGATCCGCAGCCTCGGCTTTGGCATCAGCTGCATCCGCTGCTGGAGAAATATGCCCCTGACTGCCCCCCACCAGCCCTGAACGGCGGCCCAGGACTGCAACGCTTCAATGCAATAAATGAAGGACCCCGCAGAAACCACATTGGCAATGTCGAGGAGATCCAGCGGCCCATGCAAAAGGCACACGATGGCTTTGTCGACGCCATTCGCAATTTACAAATCGATCGCCCGTATATCCCCGGAACAGTAGGGATAGTGTCTTCTGCGGGAGGCACATATCTGCCTACATTTCTAGTAACCCTCCGGCTACTGCGGCGCACCGGATCGGATTTGCCAGTGGAGCTGTTCATGAAGGATAAGACCGAATACGAACCACGCATATGTGAGGAAGTTCTTCCGCCGCTCGGGGCTAAATGCGTGGTCCTTTCAGATATCATCGCCAGCCAGAGTGATCCCAAGAACACTCACCCTATAGAAGGGTTTCAAATCAAGTCGTTCGCCATGCTCTTCTCGTCCTTCGAGAAATACCTATGGTTAGACGCCGACTGCGTCCCTCTGCACAATCCAACCGAGCTCCTCGACTCCGAGCCCTTTATTTCCACCGGGCTGATCACCTGGCCCGACTTCTGGGCTAACACCGCTGCGCCCGTCTACTTCGATATCTCTCGGCAACCCGACCCCCCCTCGACGGCCCGACAAGCCACCGAAGCCGGCGCCCTTCTGGTCTCGAAGGAGACCCATTTCCTGACCTTGCTCCTGGCCGCCTACTACAACTACCACGGCCCGGACTACTATTATACGCTCCTCGACCAAGGCGCGCCCGGAGCCGGTGATAAGGATACCTTTCTCCACGCCGCGACCGCGCTCAACGAGAGCTTTTACGCCGTCAGTGAAACCGTCGTGGATCTAGGCAACGTTACCCCCTGGAACGCGAACACCGCCATCAACGCGGGATATGTCCAGGCCGATCCGGTCCAGGATTACGCCCTGACGCGCGCAGGGAAATGGAGAGTTAAGGATTCATCGGTAGCTGACCCGCCGCGGGTCTTCTTTATCCATGCTGGGGATCCGGAGTTTAACCCGGGTAAGGATCTGTTAGGGAGCAAGCTGGCTGGGTTTGATGGGAAGCCGACTAGGTTATGGACTCACCCGCCCCAGGCTATGAAGCGGCTGGGGTATGATGCGGAGAAGGTGTTCTGGGAGGAGACCATCTCCGTTGCGTGTACCATGCAGTCTGACTTTGAGACTTGGAAGTCAAAGGGGACGATGTGCGAGAAGGTCCAGGCTCACTGGAAAGCGGTTTTTGAAGATCCGGATGCGAAGGTACCGGAATTTACGATGAACTGAATGTAATAGTATTTACGTTGTGATGGATTGTCAAGCGATGTTCTTATGTATTTACAGTCACAATTTTCTTATCCTGTAAATGATATGCAATAACGTATGAACAAAAGGGGAAGAAAAAGCAAGGAAAATGGCTATTGGTGAGCTCTTTCCAGAGAGCACGTCAAGGTCCCAAACCATCAGTTGTACAGTATACAGTATATTCTTCGGATTCAACCATGTGGTCCTGCCAAAATTGTGAAGGGGTCTGTTAATATCGATCCCAATGGTGTTGCGACTCTTATTCTTATCAATGAATATGGGGAATGTCGAGGGGGGAATATTTCAAGGACGTTCCCTTCGCTTCCAGCCAGTTTGGAATCTGGTCTGGTTGAATCGAGGGAGCACATGGGCCTCCGTGTTAAATACCACATCAGTGAGTGGTAGAAACTCCCTCGGGGAGAACAGGAGATATAAATATTTCAAGGTCTCGGCCTGTGAGGAATTAATCGCTGATCTCGCCGCAGTGAGAGATAGGGCTTCTCGTCACTTACCAGCCAAAAACTCTCCATATTATCACGTTGGGGTGGGGGAACCTTTGTAACATCTTGTAGCGACGTGTATCCCTCGCCGTCACTTACTAACGTATACTGCTTGAATGCCTTGAAGATCTTCCATCCCCATTTCCGGTAAATAGGATCGTTGGTCACCCGGTACATCAGAAACAGGCTTTCGACGAGTTCCGGCCGCTGTAGGTTATGTGCGTCCAGAGGTTTGATGATCAGGTCCTTCTTCCAGGAGGCCGGATCGTCCTTACTTGGAGGTCTGGGCGACGAGCCTGGCATCGGCTTGAGATCCGCTTCGTCGGCTTCAAACCAGGTAATCTCGGGGGATAGCCCGGAGGCTGCGACGGCGTACATCGCCCAGCAGGTTTTCGTGAGCTCGCGTGCGAGCTGCATTTGTTGTTCTTTCTGGGCATTCCAGCTCGGTAACTGGCGGGCTTCTGACTCTGTCAGTCCCTCCGTTGCTCCAAGTGCGATGGAGCCCGGCAAGAAGCAAACCAGGTGGTCCATTTTAGGGGATAGTTTCCCGCCGATACCCCGTGGAAGCTCGGCGATGAACTGCAGCTTTGAATGCTTGGTGGATGTGAGGAGATGCTTTTGGATACCAGCTAGTGCCTCCTCCCACATCTCGCGGTATATCGGTTCCTGCCCGGATGTTTGTAGGTATTGCTTAATCAAATATTCTGTCTTACCGTTAGCTTTCAGTTCGGGTAAACGGTAGAGAAGTCCAGGGATGCACCGTAATATGAGTCTCCACGGCTGCCGAGACGAATCTCCTGGTATTGGAAACGCCCTGTATCCGGGTGCACAAAGATAGGTACCAGACCATCCTGCATCCGGTGACTATCTATCACCGCCATGGCACGCTCAGCCTTGCGCCAGTAGATGTCTTTTCCGGTGAGGTGAGCCAGATACTTCATCTCCAGCTGGACAGTGGTGGCCTCGGCTGTCGATGAAGCTCCACCATCAGCGTGAGACGGCAGCCCCTGTCGGGTCCCGATGTTCACACTCGCGTACGGGATCCCGGACCTGGACTCATAGGCGCTGAGGAGCCGGTCGGCCAGATCGGCTGCTTTGGATAAATAAACATAGTCTCGCCGGGATGAGACCTCGGGTAGTATGGTGGATAAGTAATGGGCCGACAAGAGACCTCCAAGCATGCGAATGGTCGTCTCGAATGTGTTCACATCCTGGTTTTGATCGTACGTCAGCCCGCGATGAACCCATTTACGAGCATCCGAGAGGCGAGTCGTTAGGTTCATGATCATCAGGGTATCCAGGCTGTCCACGATGATCCACCCTAGACCGTTAGGGCTCATTTGTGAGCCAGTTTTGGAGATCGGATGGAACCGATCCTGTCCTGGATGTGCATGAAATGTCAGTCCGGGGACCACGACCAAGATGTAGCGAAGCCACCGAGAGGCTTTCTGCGTGCCTTGCAGCCGCGAGAGAAAACTCACCCCAGGCGTACTTGGCGTACGAATCCCAGCTGGTCACGAAGGCGTCTTTCACCTCCTCGCGGCGACTCTCCCAATAGCTATCCTTGGTGATGGGGCGAACATTATCCAAGGTTGTTTCTAGAGTTGCTTCGAAATCGCAAGTCTTCGCATACAACCCTATCACCAGGCTTAACAAGCCGGTGAAGAGAGATTTCAGTACCCAGTTCTGGCCTAGCAGCTTAGACCAGCGAGTCCTTTTGAGGGCCTTCAATTGTGCGCGTTTCTGCTTTCGCAAGGAGCTTCTCGACCTCGACGCCATGGTGAGGGTCCAGTGAACTTTGATTGTTTGGGATCTGGAAATCTTGTTGGGGGGGGATCTCTGGGAACTCAAATATGGGACCTGACTGTTGGCCCCTCAGGGTAGGCGCGGGAGGCACGGCCAGAGCCGCCCAAGTGGCCCAAATATAGGGGCTCTTTGTTCTCCAGGGGTGATCAAGGTTGCGTCTGATTGGGGGCTGACTCGAGCGAGCGCTGCCGTGAGCGGGGTTTACCAGGGCTCAGCGCTAGGGCTCCGTTGACCATTGGCCGGCGATCGGTTTGAAACCGCAGCAGTTCGCATTAGCCACCATTAGTGTCTCCCCGTCACACACCGAAGTCGACAGGCTCATAGAGGGGAGGGCCTTTCATGCACCCTCATCAGCCGCCAAAACATGGCCATTGAGGCTATTAATATCACACTGGCCGTACGTCCTCCCCTTCGCCACGGGGTGCCTTCTTTTCTCCTCCTGCATCTGGTAGACTGATACAAGCCTCCTCTTCCTGTCATATATCTCCCTAGAACAGCTTGTCGGGCCCCGGCTGTGCTATGCGAAATCTCCCAAACTCATCAGTATCGACCACTTCCTTTTCATTCTACAGCTGGCGAGTTGTATAATCCCAAGGAGGCAGGTCTTTGGCACATCGCCTCGACTTCAATGTCATTCACTCTCTACCCAGCCGAGACAAACGGCAACACCGTCACGTCCTTTGTCCCTCTTACTACCGCATGGCCATCTTCTTCAGGCTGTGCCAGTTACTTTCGGCTCAATGGACCGAGTTTGGTGGCCTGGGACCCGGGCTACGGGCTCGACATTGACACAGAGGTGAGATGTGCTGCCCCAGCCGTGACAACGTGGTGGGAGCAAGGCCTTTTGGGTGCAGGAGGCAAGTATCACACGGCAGTTAGCCTGGGGCCTATGGTGTGCCCTCAGGCTTTCGTCACTGTCGTAACCTCCGTCAAAGATCGTTCCAGTACGCTGGCCATGTGCTGCCCTACGTGAGTGTTTATTGTCCCCCACATATCCCTAGCTACACCTTAGTTATTCTCTGATCCTGACGTCCGAAGGCATTACTACCTGGCAGGCGGAATACCAGGCGAAATCCAGGGGGATTGCCTATCCGATGTGTATTCCGGAATGACCCTCACCTATGCATCGACCCCCCCAGGCGACTCGACCGCGTGGGAAACTGTCGTCACCAAGTTAACCACCAGCTCATCCGTGGGTGCGATTGCGGTAGTAGGATGGAACATCAAGTACCCTACCACGACTACCCACAGCATTACCACCACCACTACCACTACTACCACGTCAACCTCCACGACCACGGCGAGAGCGACAGCAACTCTTCCTGCCTCGACAGCGGCTTCGACTCCCACCACCTCCAGCACCTCCAGCACCTCCACAACAGCCTCAACCCTTCCCACCCCTATCGAAGCAGCTACTAGTGATACCCCCCAAACCCCAAGCGGCGATCTCAGCACCGGCACCAAAGTTGGAATCGGCGTAGGGGCCGGGGTTGGCGCCATCGGTGTAATAGCCCTGCTGGTCGCATTATATTTCTACAGCCAACGCAAGAAGCGAAATGCGCCGGACGAGACTCCATCCTATCCGCGACCTATATCGTACCCGAAACCGCTCTCGATGCAACAAAACAACTGGCCGCCCGCGTACCCTGTAGAGCTCTACGGAACAAATCCCACTCCTGGTAAAGGGGGTATGTCACCGGCGGAGCTAGAAGCATCAACATACATATGAGTGTTAATTTTGGGGGACACAGGGAGCCAATTACGACCTAACGTGTGTTCTTTATTCTGTTTCGATAGGCCTTTTTGCAGCGGTTATTTTTAATATGTTTGTATATATGATGTAAATATAGGCCTCCTGTTTGCGAAAGCAGATATAATTAGATGTGACTCAGAGACCGGCAGCAACCTCCACGGAAGGCCAGAAATCGTCCCTGGGGTTGTTATCTGGCGCTTATTGGTGGGATGATGGCTTTGTCGTCCCCTCCAATTTAAATACGTGCCCGGCGACTGGGACCAGGCTGAAAGGATTCTTCTGTCTTGGCACCGACAAGGGGCCAGCGATAGTAGGTACGAGGCATCACGGACCGAATATTCACTAGGGCTAATACCAATTCTTGCTAACTTGGAATCTCGAAAATAGGTTCTTATCCCCATTTCGCAAACCACACAGCCTCATATTAAATATTTTGTAAATGTAGAATGTGATATTAAGTTTAGGGCAGCATGCTCCGAACTCTGACTTTGGGCTATGAACCTGGCGCATGGCCTCAGTGTGAGTGTGAAGCGAAGCCTAATGCTGCCGCAGCAGCTTGCATCACTAGCGCGAGTCGAAGCAGGGATAGTAATCCTGGGGGTTGTAAAAAGGAACCTCTTGGGATCCTCAATGTGAAACATGAGTTGGTCGCTTGGAATTCTCGTTGTTGATCACTTCATCATTTTCCAGTGAGGTAGGTTATTTACCCAGTCGGCGTGCATCGAGGCGCTCTCTAGACGCCGATGAATGCTGGGACTCTACAGCTAATTTAGGGACTCATTTGATGGCCAATTCTCATTTCCTTTCCATAGGTAGAGATTTTCATAGGTAGAGAGTCCTTCGGTATTTATCATTTGCTTAACCTGGATCGATGAAAGTCCTGGCGCATACACCGTGACCTCCCCTCCCCTTCTCATAAACAGTTTAATGGTTTTGTCTTCTCCACCAGCTTCTTGTCCTCCATCACAAGCCACAAGTCCATGATAATTGCAAAGAACTTTTGTACCTGGCTGTAGTCTTCGGAGCTGATTTCTCAGACAGAATTCCCCTCCAGGTCCTTTCCACCAGCCCTAGTAGGCGCTCTCTCATCATATAAATCAGCTTTCAGACCCACGAGAGACAGATTTCCCCAAGAGTAACCCTTCGAGGAATCCAAATTCCTCTCGGCTTCCTTTGGAGAGGGAGCGGACGCAATCGAATGAGCACCAGCGAAGACACTCATCTACTTGAAAAACATGAGGATCGGTGGCCGCCCTTTTGAAGACCAGGTATGTAACTATATGGGGCTTTTTTTTAATACTAAATCCCCTCTTTTGGGTAATATCTGTGACTTTCGGTTTTCGGCGGTGGAAAGGGACAAAACTCCTAAACTTTTCTATCAACCCCAGGCGTGGGGTGATATTTCGGGCCGCCGGTGTGGCTGGAGACTATCAAAAATAATAGAAATTCTATTAACAAGTAACCAAGTTTACAATGGCTATAACATGGAAGACAGTGTCTCATATGGGTACTTGAATGTAAGAGAATGTTGTGGCCAAGATATAAAATAGCCCATTCACCTACATATTCTAACAAATGTTTTAATACAATGGTAGTCAGGGATATTATACTCGAATGAAACCAGATAGTATCCAGGAAGCACCAAAAAAACAATGAAAAGTAAAACAGTGTTCATTTCAGAGGATGATCATTTCTTATACACGCAGCTTGTCTTCTCCCTGACTGATCACATTAGGCCGCATGCCGATGATTCTCTGGTGGGAATGTCAACTCTAATCGACCAGTTCATGGATGAATAATTCCACTGGCTGACCCCAACTCCGTCGCTTGGCGGATGACTTTGGCCCTGTGGCCTGCAGTCGAGAGACGAGAGACGAAAGGTGGAAAGAAACAGACATTTCATGGACTGGAAAGATCGGCTATTCCTCCGAGAAGGAGGCAAGCGCCGGGCAATCCCGAGCCAGGTGAATTGCCCCTATTCCCAAGTTCCTCTGGCAGTCTGACCATATCTGGAGACCGACCTTTGGACCATGCTAGTCTCTATCCGCATTCCAGAAAGATGAACCCATGCAGGGTTGCATTCGATTTTGAGGGCCAATTCAGAAATCTCGGTTGTTCTGTTCAACTAGATAGTCAATCATCAACCTAATCAATCTCCGGGGCGCATCCGGGTGGCTTGCGGGTCAAAGCTTCCGCGGGGTTCATCTGCTGGGTTTGATTCCCCACGGCATCCCTTTTCCCTTTTCCCTCGCCCCTCTCATGTTCATTCCCCGTTCTTCGAGCCAACTGCCAGGTCCCCCCTCCCCCAGCCTGCTAAGGGAGCAATGATCTGGTGCATTGCCCTCGCAGCCTTCCTTCCAGCTCTATTCGCTGTCCTGACTTTTCTGTTCTCTGTTCGTGCCCAATCAGCCGCAGCCGACTTCCTCACTGGCGAACCTCCGTCGCAAGCGACCATGGCTGAGACGGTGGACTGTGTCCGCGACTCCGGGCCTCGGGAACGGTACCGTTTCCGCTACGGCTACGGGCCCGGAGTGGATGTCTACGGTTGGCCCTCCAAGGGCGGCATCTACGCCTTGCTGAACTGCCTGGGCGTGGAGCTTGACTTTCTCGGCTACGACCGCTTCGACCTGCCCCTGGACCTGGTCGAGCCGCAATTCGAAGAAGATGCCCATTGCGATCGTAGTAAGTCTCTCTGTTCCTTTTTGGTTCTGTTTCCTTTTCATCCCTCGTCCCCCACCCTCGACGCCGCAATCCGGATTCGTTTTCCGTGCCGTGTCATGGCATCACATGGAATGTCTAATATGCTGCAGTGCGTCGGCTCGGAGCGACCTGGTGGGAACGCTATGAGGACCTGGTCAAATACACCTTGCTGGGCCCCCAGGACACTGACATGGTTGTGGAAGCGGGCTGGCCAGAGACTGGAGGAGTGTGGGTCTTTCACGCTACCGTGGACGAGGCCGGGCGCAAGGGCGTTGGCCTGCTGGGCAATGCCTACACGATGCAGGAACGGTGCACTGTAATTGAACGTCTGGGAGGAGTGTTTTACGCTGACCCCACGGATTGTCCGCATCTGGATCTTCCTCCAGCTGCGGCCGCGGCCGAGGCGCAGGCTAAAGCTAGTAAGTAGGTTCCAGTTGTAGATAATGCTTCGGGAGTGCAAATAGCGCTAAAGGTGCCTGATCCTGCTGTCCACAATTATATTATTCCTTGTCTTCCTGCAACTAACTCCTAAGATCCCTCCCCCCCTTCTTTACCCGGGACCTCGGGAACAATACTAGTAAAAAACCATAGTATAATTAGTATTATCACAGTATTAAATAAGGTAAACATAAGCAAATATATACATATTATCTAGATATATAAAATCAAAAATGCAACTATCATCAATAAAAAAGTTACTATAGAAATGAAAACTTGGACTATAGTTATAATATGTATGAGGTATCTCTACAGAGATATCAGGGACAGACAGAGTTCTTCTCCCCAACTATCATCCCAACTCCTTGACAATCAAAGAGGAGCTCTATAGCACTTAGCTGTGGATCTCGCAGAGTTTCTGCGATTGCATTGTCTCTGTGGCCTAGTTGTGTCCAATTGTCTTTCCAACCTTTCTTGCCTTTAATCTGGCTTCTTTTGTTTAGGAATCGCTGGCATTCTGACTGCCCGGCATTTGAAGGGTCTAGCACTTGAATTCTCAATCATGCCGTGCTATCTTGGCCTGGCGTGTAAAGATTTAATCTCCCTTGCTTCTTTCCTGTAATTGCCAGCAAATGAGAACGAAAATGCTAGTGGGAATTTATTAATACTGGCTATATTCAAGCTAACTTAACAGGACTATAATTTTATAAGCTAAACATAAAGACCAAGTCTAGTAATTCTTTATTTCTAAATTATCCTGGGTATTCTTCATCCATGCTGGAGCTTCTTAAGTTTAACCCTGGAAATGAGCTGATGGGCGAGAAATTGGTGGGGCTTGATGAAAACCCCACTCAATTGTGGACTTATCCACTGGAGGCAATAAAACGCCTGGGGTATGATGCTGAGAAGGCATTCTGGGAGGAGACTATGTCAGTGGTGTGCAGTATGGAAACTATTTTCCAGTCCTGGAGGTCTAAACGTGGGATTTGCGAGGGTGTCCGGGCGCATTGGAGAGCTGTGTTCCGGAATCCAGGGATGAGGGTACCTGAATTTATAGATAGCTGAAGCTTGCATGATGATGTATACAATAAAATTCGTGATTTGGGTTTGTCGGCACTATGTAATGACCGAACAGATACAGCAACTTTGATCTAAGCATTGCCAGAGCCAAGAAGCTCAGATATATATACCCCGTGGGAGTACGGGACGGGAGTCCTCCGCCTCGATAGATTGAGGGTATATATTGATTACTCTAGCTATTTAGCACATTACTTCATGGCCACATGCCACATCATGTCCATAGAACTTGTACTCGACTGGAATTAGGAGATGATGATGGATATTCCCAATCTGTGGTACTTTTACAAACCTTACGAAATACAGGAGCCTGAATGCTGCCGCGATCGCCAATAACCTCTGGTCGAAAGTTTCGCCTGGTCCGTTGACTAAACTACTTATCCCCTAGGGACATCTTTGAGAAAAGAGTGGGGAAATCTGTTATTGCCAAACGAAACTTCCGACCATGACGGCGTTGACGACGCGATAAGCTTGTTTCAGGGTATAGTTTCAGATTCTGCATGACGCCGTCCACCTGCTCATAGTTTCTCCCTGAATCAATCCATACGGCACCAAGAACCGCCTCGACACAATCTGCTAGTTCGTGAGTATACGTTCCACGTTGGACATCTTCCGGTTTAATGAAGTCGTCAAAGTCTGCCCATAGAGCTTGGGATGCCATCTCCCTGTTACTCGCATAGTGCTGTACACGATAAGTTCCGTTTTCTGGATTATGTCAGAATCTTGATGATCCCCATGGGGGGTTGCATACCGCAGCTCCCTCCCTCTCGATACCAGGGATCAATCAGCATCAAAGCCACGACCTTGTCCCCGAGCAAGGCTAAGCGACGCATGCGGTGCTGTGCCAGCGCTTCTTGGATAAGATCATCATCCTGGAATGAGTACCCAATAAGCTTCTCGACGTGCTCTTGTCTGTCTTGTGCGTTGGACATTTTGAAACTTAGTTATTTATGTGAAGGGTTCTTACAGGCATCGAGGGTGGGGTAGCGCAGAGGCCAAGTTTGTCTCGGATTTCAACTCCTTGGGCAGGGTGACGTAGATACACACCATCAGAGGTGCCGTCCACGCCCGTGTATTCCACGAATGAGCGAGTGAATAGGTATCTAAATTCCCCCTGAGGCAACGAACTATTACCTATTTACTGGGTAGTGTGTGTGGATTGTATTTTCATACGCCGTGTACTCATGTCCATTTTAGGACATGTATCTCTATTGAACCCACCATAGACTGAGTAGTTATGAGTTAGTAGTAAGTGATCCTGGCGGACAGCGTATGACTGTTTGAACATGATCTCGTTATAAATCCCTCGGAATGCAAATATCAAACCTAAGCTGGTTTTCTAGCTCCATGCTTTCGGAGAATATCTACTATCCCCACATTCCCTTTCCTGATCGCATACTCCAGCAAAGTACTTGGCGTCCTCGTCTCCACACCCTTTTCCCTACCACGTTTCCCCGTAGGGCTGGGGGTATCACGGTTAGCATCTGCCCCGTGTTCCAACAATAAGCGCACCATCGCCTCATCCCCCCTCGTAATCGCCAAGAATAACTCCGTACCCGACGGCGTCGCCCCATGGAGAACCATTTTCCGGGCCAGATCGAATTTATCTTCCTTCACCATGGCAAATAGGCACCTTTTTGTGGGTGTCGCGCCGTGATCTAGAAGCAATCCGACAATCTCATCCCAGCCCCTCCTCAGCGCAACCTCGATCAGCTTTCTGGGTCTGGCCCGGCTGCTGTTGCGCCACGTCAGCTCGACATCCGGATCGGCCCCTTTCTCGAGTAAGAGGCGGGCCAACTCGATATCCCGACGTGTCACAGCCCACCACAGCGTCGGGGGAGACTCGGGGAAGCTCCGGGGGTTCCCCCTCGCTGAATCCGGGACCGCGCCGGCAGCCAGAAGCCGCATCGCGAGCGCCCGCACCCGGTCTCGCACCGCCAAATGCAGTGACAGACTACTCCGCCCGTCGTCGTTGATCGTGACCCCGCGGTCGAGGAGAAGATCGATCAGCGCCACCCGGCTGTTCTCGAGGCCAAACTCCTTGCCGTGCTCGGTTTGCTCGGTGACGTGGCGGCGCGTCAACGCGCCCAGCAGGGCGCACGATAACACCGATTGACCGCGCGGGTTCAACACGGTGATGTCGGCCCCGCGGTCCAGGAGCGCCTGGATCATCTCGGTTAGGCCGAGCTGGGCGGCCCGCATCAACGGCGTGCCCCAGAAGGTGTCCCAGCAGTGCACGTCCGCGCCGTACTGGAGGAGGAGGTCGAAGACGTCGCGGCGGTTGTACCGAGTGACTTCGATCAGGAGCGGGTGGGCGACGGTGTTGCGGTCGGGCGTCAGCTCCGTGGTCGCCCCGTGGTCCAGGAGCATTTTGACGGCTTCGACACGGCCCACTAGGGCGGCTGCCCGGACGGCGCTCTCGGAGCCATCGGCCCCGTGGACGCTGGCGCCCGCCCGGATCAAGAGCTCGAGGATGTCCAGATACCCGCCCCGTGCGGCGGTGTATAGAGGGGCTGGGCGGTATCGGTTCGTGGGCTCCAGCTTGGCGTTGCGGCTGATGAGCAGGTTGATGGTCGGGATACGCTGGCCGCACACAGCCTCCCCGAGCGGCGAGCCGATTCGATCGGTTTGAGCGTCCAGGAGATCGGGATAGCGGGACAGAAGGAATTCGATGGAGGAATTGCGGCCTCTCTTGGCGGCGTAGTTGATGGCTTGGTCGAGATGGTTTTGTTGGATGGCCGGTCCGAGAGTTGTATCGAGGGCCTTTTGTAGGCCGGGTATGTAGCCGCTTCTGGCGGCCCAGTATAGGTATTTGGCCTTCCAGTGTGTCATGGCGTAGCAGAAGAGTCGGGGGCCGAGGGCTTCATGGAGGGCCCGGTTCGCGGCGGATAGTTTCCCGATTTCTTGACATGATGTGATCTTGTTGCTGTCGACCAGCAGGTCGACGATCTGATGGAGAAGCTCCGTGGGAAGGTCCATAGTGAGGTTTACTTGAGCATGTCGTAGCGACTGTTAATAAGCGGTCGTAGCAATGGACAATGAATGTAAATGCTGTGCTGTATATCCAATGTGGGGTATGACTCAGGGCTGAGTCGGGGTCCCTGTTGAGCCTTGCTGCCTGCTGCGCCTCTGGATTCAGCAGCATAGCCAGTGCATTATGACTCAACCAGATTCCTGAAGATTACTGGTGCGGGTTACACTGGGATGATTAAAAGTAGGTCGGTGTCAAACAGATAGTAGGCAGCTCCAGGCAGCGACAGTGCAGGGTGAGGCGGCTCCTATTCGCTGAGCACAGCCCCAAATCCTTCAACCCACCTTTATTAATAACAATATGCCGAGGCTTTGATCGATAGACTGATATTGAGTGGGATGATTCCCCAGCACCTGCGATATTAAGAAAAGACGCCGATCTTATAAAACTGAGGCCAATTCCGATCACCACCGGACGACTTAAGGCTGGGAGCAATCGACCTGAGCGGAGTTCTCAGGCGAGGCGCAGGTGGCGGTCAAGCAGACGGAAACCTCGATCTGATCTAGATCATTAGCTAGCGATCTGTCCTACATGTAACTTGACCTGTCCTCGAAGCATATTGGATAAGAGGTAGAGTCAGGTCGATATTCTGATCTAAATTGATCTCCTCGCAATTGCTGCCCACCTTGTCGGTCCGAACTTTCTTCTATTGCTTTGTGCTCAATGTCGCATTGAGAGAGGGCTAGCTGGTAAGCGGTCAGGTGGTCTCCGGTGGTACAAACTATAGCGTGTGCGCAGGAGCCGGTAAATATATATCGAAAATCTAAATATCTCTGGTTCCAACGCAACCAAGCAGCCTACCAGGTGGAAGCCGCATGGTCTTACATTCGGTTGGTCGGAACCCCCTGTTTCAGCGCGAGTAAGTGACCCCGGCGTGTTTCCCGATTCGGCTAGGGAGCCCCAACCCGATGTGTGGGAGAGACAGTCGGGGATATTAAGGGGTTTCTTCTCTTCATTTCCCGGGCCTTCATTAAGGTTTATCCTGGTAGCGAGGAACGTTCGTTTAAGCAAATAGAATGCCTGGACCCACTAATTAAGGAGTTGAGGCCGATCCGGAAAATCCGGCAGGAAGATGGCGCATCTGGGCTTTGGGTCAGGACTCAGAACGGAATATTGCTTGGCTATAGCCAAGGGGGAATAATGACAACTTCAACTTCAAGTTCATGAGTCTATTGGGGCGGGTGACCATGTTCCAGAAGTCAATATAATATAAATGAGTGTGACTCTTCTCGAAGGGTGGGCCCTGAAACACGCTGCTGTCGCAGTTTTAACAGTTCTGGAAGCGTCCCGACCATTGTTTTAAGATGGCCTGCCAGACTCAGGGATACATAAAGGCTGGAACGCATCCACGTCTCTGAGTCTACGTCTACGTCTATTTTGAACCCTGGAGGTCGACCATCTTTCATTTTCGCTCTTTTCTCCCCTTCGGGCTCTCTTTCGTTTTCTTTTTTACCGTCAAAATGCATTCACTTTCCTATTTAGCTTGGGGTCTGGCACCCATTCTCGCATCGGCCTCACTGACCGGCTCAGTGGGCCCCTTGACAACCATCGCCCAAAAGTCCGCCGTCAAGACATGCAACGTCCTCGACTACGGCGCCGCCGCCGATCTCTCGACCGACCTCGGCACGCCACTGCTCGACGCCTTCAACGCCTGTAAATCCGGCGGGGTGGTGTACATCCCCGAGGGCGAGTACGCGCTGTCCTCCTGGGTCCTCCTCGACAAGGGCCAGGCCTGGGCGCTGCAGATCGACGGCACGATCTACCGCAAGGGCACAGCGGGCGGCAACATGATCGCCATCACGCACGCGAGCGACTTTGAGCTGTTCAGTAGTACCGGCAAGGGAGCGATCCAGGGTCTGGGGTATGAGTTCCATGCGGCGGGGACCGCGACGAATACTCGGCTGCTGCGATTGCAGAAGGTGACTTCGTTCTCGGTGCATGATCTGGCGTTGGTGGACTCGCCGTCTTTCCATATCTCGTTGGATACGGTGGAGGATGGGGAGGTTTACAACCTAGCTATTCGCGGGGGGGATTCCGGTGGTTTGGACGGGGTGGATGTGTGGGGAGAGAATATCTGGGTCCACGATGTTGAGGTTACCAACAAGGATGAGTGTGTTACGGTCAAGGTAGGTTTCGCCGCTTTGATGGCAGGGTCAACGACTGATGGTGGATGATAGAACCCCTCGCACCATATTCTGGTTGAAAACATCTACTGCAACTGGAGTGGAGGCTGCGCCATCGGTTCCCTGGGCGCAGACACCGACATCTCCGATATCACCTACCGCAATGTCTACACCTGGAAGTCGAACCAGATGTTCATGATCAAGAGCAATGGAGGCGATGGGACCGTGGCGAATGTCGTCTTGGAAAACTTCATTGGTAGGTGAACCGCTGCTGCCACTAACAGATCTAAGCTGACCGGGCTCATCAGGACACGGAAACGCATACTCCCTCGACATTGACAGCTACTGGAGCAAACTCTCCACTGTCGCCGGGAACGGAATCGAGTACACCAACATCACCATCTCCAACTGGAAGGGCACCGAAGAGAACGGCGCGCAACGCGGCCCCATCAAGATCCTATGCCCGGACGACAACCCCTGCCACGATATCACCATCCAGGATTTCGCCATGTGGACCGAAACAGGGAGCACCCAGTGGTACCGCTGCCAGAGCGCCTACGGAGCCGGATTCTGCCTCAAGTCCGGGGATAGTCTCACAGCCTACGACTCCACGGACGTCACTGCCACCGTTGCTCCCAGCGGATACTCGGCCCCGACCATGGCCGCCGATCTGAGCACTGCCTTCGGGCTCAGCTCGTCCATCCCCATTCCGACGATCCCGGCAACTTTCTTCCCTGATGTCCCGGCCATCAGTCCCCTGGGTGGAGCGGCCTCTGGCATTGCCACCACGACCACGGTGGCGACGACTAACCAGGCGATTTCGGTCTCGTCGAGCAGCACAACCGCCACCACCTCCACGACTACCGCTGCGTCGACGTCCAAGACGACTACCTCCACGACTACCACTACCAAGACTACCACCACTACCACAACCACCAAGTCGGTAACAACCACTACTCAGACCTCGGCCTCGGAAACCTCTACCACGACAGAGGCAGAAACCCAGCCTACATTTAGCGGCAACCCATGGTGGGGACATGGCCGGCCGTTTGGTCGCGGTGAAACCCACCGATACGGCAGAGCCTATGTGCGCCGTACTTTTTAAACGTGGAGTTTCTTAGAGTATAAGGACTGGTGTAAAGATGCAGCAGAGGAGAGATCGTCTAGCGATGTACTAAAATATTCTCATTTTGGATAAGAAATATAGCGATACTCCTAGTCTGATTCGTAGCACATCATATACGGCACTGTACCAACCACAAAACCCAAGTAGGAATAACCAACCCACATGGAAAGCAACTTCATATCCAAACGCCAAACACCTCAAGTAACCGAATACACCCCCGTAAACAACACGAGATCCAAATCCTCCGCGACAATCGAAAACGCAAACGGCCGATCAAACACCAACGATGGCGGCGACGCCCTCCGGCCCCGCGTCATGACCGCCGCCGTCGCCGCCGCCGCCTCCGTCCCCTCCTCATCGAGCCGAATCGCCACAATGTGCAGGATCTGACTCACCATATTCATCCCGGTGCCCATGCCATGAAAGCTCCCGGAGATGGGGTACCCCAGGTCAAAGAGCAACGGGGCGATACTCTCCTGCGTGCGCAGGTCGAACTTGGGGAGACCCAGGCGCTCGAGTTTCGTCCGGGTGAAGCCCTTCGGGACAGCTTCGAGTGCGATGCCCGCGAGGGTGTCGCGGACCGAGGCGTTTCGGTTGGGGAGGTAGGCGATGAAGGACCACTGCGAGGCGGATGGGGCCGGGCGGCAGGCGTAGGGGAGGAGCACGGCAGTGTACTCGGCGCCGTAATGGACGAGGTGGTCCTGGCGGTAGAGGAACATCATGTCGACTGGGGTGCTGTGGTGCGGGGTCGTGTGGAAGGGGAACTGCGAGACGGTGGCCCTGGGATCGAAGGTGCGCTGCCAGGCGGCTTGGAAGGCGAGGGCGTTGATGAGCACCATGTGGGCCGGGGCGAGATCCTCGCGGGCCAGGAGGTCCGGGATCATCCCGTGGGTTCGGTCGGATACCCAGGCGTTTATGGTCTCGGTGCCTTTGACCAGCGTTGGGAAGCTGGCGTCGATGTGCGCGGCGAAGCCTTCTAGGAAGCTGGTGTAGGCGGGGAAGACGGTGGTGGATTGGTCCGCGAAGAGGGCGTTCGCGGCGGTAAACTGTCGCTGGGTGTCTGAGGCCGTGGTGAGTGTGGTTTGGATGGTGGAAAAGGCTGTGGTCAGGTCAGTGAGATCGTCGAGTCCGAGCTTCGCGCAGAGCTGGCTGCGTTTGGGCTCGTCGGCGCCGCCGGCGAGCATCCCCAGTGCGATGGCGATGCACAGCGGGGACACGGCGGTTCCACTGGGCGGGACCCCGCCGTCGCAGAGCTCGGATATCATGGCCCATCCGAGGTTATTGATGGCCTGGACCGCCGGCCGGTGTGTGGTCGTGCTTTCTTGCGTCGACATTGTCCGTGTTGGTGTTGGGAGGTGGGTTGTTGCAAGATGGAGGATTTGATCTTCGTATTGAAGTCGCGAGTTGCCTGACTCTGCCCCACGCTCGCCAAGACTCGTATACCAAGCCGTCATTTGACCGGGTTACTCAACAAGTAGGGTTCCATACAGACGGGCCATAAGATTATGCCTGGTGGTGTGTTCGTCTGCTTATCAAGGCCCCTTGACTTCAATCCAAGGGGTCGTATCTCATGGATGATTTCGTTCACTGCTGGGGATATTGTATTAAGTCCGGTTAGGGCCCTGCTAGTCTCCGATCTCGTAGTACTATCTAGTCAATTTAGAAGCCCGACTTTCCTGATATATGTGAGGTTCTCAAGGAGTGACTGCATGAAATCGCCGGACATACTTCATACCATGATGTGTCACTCATGCTCCCCTATTTCGCCTCCCACACTATCGGGGTGATGGGCTATTTATAGATCCAGGGGAAGTACTGCGTATATGACAGCGCTATTGAGCTCCTTCAATAATTACCACTTCCCCACCAGCCAAGCTTAATTAGAATTGATAGCTACCCAGAAAATAGCTTATCATTACCCCTTGAACCCTGAGATAAATTGGAGACGCCAGGCAGAGTTGACGAAACAAACCCCCAAAATCCTGGACTTCTGTATTGCGGAGCCAACCTCAACAATGTCGCCAGAGAACCCTACTTCTATCCTCAACCTCGATGGGGTATGGCTTATGGTGAGATATAGAGAATCCTCGTCATTTTCGGACTCTGGATATGCTAACCCCTGTCCTAGGACAGAGAGCAGTCCAGTGACCCGGACCCGATCCTCAGGTTGGTACGTTAACTACCTCTCCTTCTACCTCCCTCTATCTCCCTCTCCCTCCCCGAGACCGAATTAACTCTTCCCCAAGCAAGGAGTCAACTGGCTAGTCCGCGGAACCTACAAATTTGTCTCCGTCTACCTAAACACAAAAGAGTACGCAACCACCGAACACGACAACGCTCCTCCCACATTCCACATCGACACCATCCACACGCCCACGGGGGGCTACATCGGGATCACCGAGAAGCGAACCTTAGACGGCGAACCGCACACGCATAGCGATTACATCTTTGGGAACCTTTCTATCTCCAGTCGGCTGGTCGGGGGAGTGGAGGATCCAGACGGCAATATCCGGCCGGATATAGCCTTGCTAAGTGAGAATGTGGAGGAAGGGGTACTGCGGTTCCTGCGGGGGGAAGTCGATGGTGATGGGATGGGGATAGAGGGGTTCCTGGTGGAGGAAGAACTGGAGGATGGGGGTTTCCCTGCGGATTGTGGACGCTGGGTTCATTCGGTTTCGGTTAATAAGGAGAGGGGGTGCACGATTGAACAGGTCAGTATATTTCATCCCTGTGGTTGTTCTGGAGCCTAGCCCCCCCCTGTAGCTGGCTAGATCTCTACTCTTGATCGGATCGAATGACTGACGTTTCAGCACTAGGTTTGGGGATTCGAAACTATAGAAGGGGAGCGTTGCCACACCCATCGGGTGGTTGTCTCCCGGGATGGAGAGTATGAGCTGGCTCGGTTCATCTATCGGTTGTGTCCGTGATAGGAGGGTGAAACTGTCTACTTCCGAAGCATGTAGTAATCCTCAGAGTTGCTATTATGGATATCATACATGACTCCGTGCGGAGCAGCACTCTAGGACATCTCTATTCTGGTCTTCCTGGCAAATACTACACAATAGCTTGAACCAATATATTCCTATAAACTTCAGCAACATTTATTTCAGTTGAACAAAGGAAAATAAAAGTGTAAAAGCGGCGATGTACATAGTTCTGGCCAGTACAATAAGAAGTGAATAGGGGAATAGGATGTGACAATGTAGTGTAACCTCCCACAAGGCCAGAGCTAAAGGGCCATGACAATGGAACCAATCACCATCGCGCCAACGAAGGAAGAGCTGAGACGGTTGGCGGAGGCACCACCGGCGAATAGAGCACCAGTCGGCTCTGTGCCGGTAGAGGTAGGGATCGGCTCGGTTTCGGTACTAGAGGGCTCTTCGGTGGGCTTCACGGTAGGGGACAGTGTGGTAGGCTCCGTCGTGCACTCTGGAAGGTCTGATGTGGGCTCTGGCGTTGGCTCAGTCTCGGTTTCGCAGGGAGTTTCAGTAGTCTCAGTGGTCTCAGTAGGGGGAACAGTGGGTTCAGTTTCACAGGGCGTGGTCGCAGGCTCTGGGGTCTCGGTTTCGCAGGGAGTCTCAGGAGTAGTTGTGGGCTCTGGAGTCTCTGTCTCACATGGCGTGGCCGTTGGATCGGGACCCTCAGTGGTGCTGGGCTCTGGGGTCTCGGAGTCGCATGGAATATCTGTAGAACTAGGAGTGGTAGGCTCTGGGGTCTCCGTCTCACAAGGGGTGGTGGCTGTAACAGTAACGATCGCAGTAGTCGTCTCGGTATCATCGGGGGGGGTTGTAGGCTCTGGAGTCTCAGTTTCGCAGGGAGTATCAGGAGTAGTGGCGGTAGTGGTAGGTTCCGGGGTCTCAGTTTCACAGGGAGTGGTAGCTGTTACAGTAATGACAGTAGTAGTGGTCTCAATCTCACCCGGGGTCGTAGTTGACCCAGGCTCAATCTCGCAAGGGGTGGTGGTAGGCACAGGAGTCTCGGTTTCGCAGGGACGCTCAGTCTCAGTCGCGAGACCGATAGTTGCTGTATTGACAGCACGAGGGCCCAAAACACCGGGTCCAGCCTCAACGGCATCGCGAATATCATGGCCGAGGTCGAACGAAGACTTGGTCGGTGTGGCAGCAACCCCAGTGGTAGCTCCCAGTGTGGCCAGGAGGAGTATTGGATGGAGCTTCATTTTAAAGACGTCGAGAGGATTAATCTATTAACTTCCCGGTAGATAAGGAAGGGCAGAGAAAGGAGGGTAATGAGCGTAGTTGTATACCAAGCTTAGAAAGAAACCCCCCGCGGGCGTATAGAGCAGATCGCTTTGGTTTTAACTCATCTCATCATGACTGGGTTATCTAAACCAGATCGACCTCCATGCTTTTCAAGACGCTTTTGCCCAAAGGGGATGCTGCGCGATGGTTCGCAATCTCTCGATCCAGGGTAGCCTTGGTGGCAGACTAGGCCTGGGATAGCCATATGACAGTCACATGGGCAGGAAGTATACTTGAAGAACTAGTTTGTACCGAGACCGAAGCTACTGCTTTTTTCCGTACGGTGAAGAGTTACTTGGAGAATGTCCGGACAACCAAAAATAGATTAAAGGACGAGGAACCTCTCGGCCTAAGGGTTTCAAGTCACGGATCTCGCGATGAAAACGGTCCTGCAAATCAAACTGGGAGGATGATCGCCCATTAATGAGCCCTAACAGAAGCCAAGCACTTACCCTCTAGGGATGTTAGTCCCAGGATATGGACTTTCGTTCCCCGCAAACTGCGAGTCTATTGTTTGTTGGTTTGGTATCAGCCACAAGAACCACGGGTCGGTTATCAGTTAGTCCTGGAGCAGGATTGGATGAACCTGGAATTCCGGTGGGCTCTGCATTCTTGGCCAGAACCACAATCACAGGTCTTTCCGGCCGAGGCGGGAGTAGCCTTGTGAAGAATGCAGAGAGAGGCATTTTGACCATGTGCGCTGAAGGAGAGATTCTTCATGCCGATAGACGGCTGAAATGGGAAGTGGTATCCTTTTAATCCATTCCATCAAGTCTACCAGGCTACACAACAACATGAAAAGCAGTATCAGATCATGTATACATTATGAGCTATTAATTGGGAAACTCATAGGTATCTAGATCTTCACCTCGGAGATCCCAAACACCGCTAACTCTGGCTTCAGGTTTTAACCCTAGACAGACAACACATCAATGTCTGCAAAGTTCAAAGGCAACCTTGTTGAACCCACCCCAGATTGATTATTGTCATGGTCAAGGATCTGACGGATGTCTCTCCTAGAGAATCACACAATCAACACGGAAAATTCATGAATTTAGAGAAACTAATAAATAGAATATTTCTAAAAGCTATCACGCTATTCCCGAGAATTATCTGCGCGAGTTGAAGAAAGCAGCTTGGACACGCTAGGGAACACCTTTTCTCCCTACAAAGCTTCGGCTGACCCTAGGTCCAGGTTATGAGGAAGTAAAGTATCTGGCTTTCTACAGGGACATAACATGAAGGGTGAGATTCCCATGACGGGCTGTGGGTGGATAATCGAAGGAGCCTTGTCATGATGCCTGATGACTCCCATCCTATCGCTTTGGATGCCTCGTCTGTCCCCCAGTGGCTGCGCAACTCAGCCTCAGCCCAAAGCGCCCGGCAACAACCACAGGAAAGATAAAGGATATAAGATGTCTGGGCGGCTGACGTCAAGTTCTTGGCTATTACCTTCTTCTGACTATAGAATTAAATTCTGGAAAAGATGCGCTTCCGCGCTTTCATCAGTTGTGTGCTCCTCTTGTCGTGGACTTGCTCAGCTCTTCAGCCACCAGAAGATCCGGCCCCCGCACCAGATAGCGTAGCGATATTGACATCAACATCAACATCAACATCAACGTCCCGCGACCAACCCACCGCGGCCACATCCACCACCTCCTCGAGTTCGACCTCAGAACCCACCCCCCTTCATCTCCCCGTCACCCCCTCAGACCCCGACATCCTCGGTATCGCCCAGATCAGCGGCTTCTACGGCCCCGGAGCATGGGCAGCATGGTTCCTGACGATTCTCGGATCCTGGTGGCGCGCGCTCCGTCGGTCCGAGAAGAAATTCGACCCAAACACCTGGCTCTTCCTCCTCGGAACCAACTGGGCCGCGATCGACATGTGCAGAGTCGTCCTCCAACTCTCCAGAATCCCACCCGACTCAGTCACCCACGACGCCGCCTTCAAGGCGCGCATGGGCGTGCTCGGGGCATCCTTCACCCTGACCTTCTGGGGCGCTCTCCACGCCCTGGTCCAATTATTCGTCGTGCTGGCCGACATGCTCACCCCCGATACGATGAAGCGACGCATCCAGCTCCTCCTCGGCGGACTGGTGATCCCCCTCACCATGCTCCCGCTGGCGATCCTCCCGCTGTCGCTCACCACCCCGGATATCTCCGGTCTCCTGCCGGCGCTGTACTGGGATGGCATGGAGATCAAGACGCACACGCAGGCCCTGGCGCTGACGGCGCTGGGCGCGCCGCTGTTCCTCCCGGGTCTAGCGTGGTTCGTGCTCTGCGAGGACTCGTGGGTTCTTCCCCGGACACTCAAGGCGCCGCGCGACGCCGTGGGGAAATAGCTGGGGAACCTACCGCGCGCCTCGGGGATCGTATCCTGGGTCGTCTCCCTCTACCCGTTCGTCCTCCTCGGGTTATGTGCCGGCTCGATCACGGCGGCCGGCGTGACGGAGAATCAACACTGGCTGTTCGGCCTCGTGCCGGTGATGATCCTGAGTTTGAGATATTACACGGCGTATCTGATGACCGTGGTGATGCTGTGGGTGGTGTTTATCCCGCTGTTCGTGATCACGTATGTCTTCCGCGCGTACGTGGCTCGCTGGGCGCGGGTTTCGGAGTCGTGTTTCTTCATGCCCTGTGCGCCGCAGTCCATTAAGGAGGAAGATCAGATGTATGCGTTGCTGGCGGGGGTTCTGGCGTTTGTGGGGTGTGAGGTGTTTCCGGTGGTTATGGGGGGGTTGAAGAGGTGGTATAGGGGGAGAAGGCAGTTTATTGTGGATATGGAGGGGCGGATGAGGCAGTTGGAGTTGAGGAGGATTCGGGGGGGTGGTCAAAGTTCGCCTGCTGATGTAGAGGCATCGCGACCGGAGTCTTAACAGGGGAGCATAATTACGTGTCAATAAAAGGTAGCGAGAGAGGTTGCTACCTATATAGATCAATCATAGCCTGCGAATTAACTGAGAGTTTCTATACATAAGCAACGCATAATTGCACGTGGTACGCTGACATCACAGTTACCTCGGTCAACCCTTTTCACCTACAGGATCCTAATATCGAAACACTATTGCCTCTCTCAACTTCGAGCTACTCTTCTATGACCTCTCGACTATGGAAGATATCAAAGACAAGCACGGCAACATCATCCATCCCGGTGATCACGTTTACACCCGGGTCCGTGGAGGCAGACATGAGGGCAACGTAAGTCCCCTACCCCCCTTCTTGACGAGCAAGCACAAATCTTTAGTATAAACAGGTCGAGAAAATAGTAACCGATGAGCGCGAGGCTGAGATAGAGGGGGTAAAACATCCACCTAAGGTGGGTAGTAGTATATCTATCCCCGCCGGATGATAATGCTGAGATACGTCGAGGTTCTATTTCACAACCAGCATGGGAAAATGGTTGCGCATAACCCGGGCAGTCTGGAGATAACCCAGGACCTCGGGGTTCAGGATACTATTACATGAAATTGGATCCGGTTTCTGAAGATCCTACCATGCTGAAGGATAAAATGGAGGTAGTAGGATTCTCATGAGCGACTGACAAGTTAAACTGAAATTTATACACTATGGAGAGTAACCCCGGATTACAAATATTATATACATAGGGCGTTGAAAGACTGTGTGGGTCGAAGGATATATTCATCTCATGCGCATGTCACGTACCACTCTCTTTACCTACACCTACACCTCCTCCATCTCGGGTCGTAGGGTCTCCGACGAATCCGCCGAGGCCCGTTGCTTCTTGATAAACTTGGGCCACGTGTTCGTGAGGACGAGGTACTTGATGCTGTGTTCCGCGGCGTCAAAGACCGTCGCGTCGAAGGCGTCCGGGATGTCGCCGAGGTACTGCGCGCGATCAGTGATCGCGGAGACCTGGCTCTGAATCGGCTTTTCCGAGCTTTCGGAGTATGTGGGGGACGGGAGGTCGAAGGCGAACTTGTTGAAGGGGGTGGCGGGCTCTTCCTCGCCCTCGTCGCCGTAGAGGATGCTGGCGGGCGTCTCGAAGATGTTTTCGAGCTTCTTGAGATCCTGGGACGAGATGTTGGCGGGGAACTCGGCGTGACGGACACTGATGAATTCGGCGTAGATGTACAAGGCGCGGTTGAAGGATTCGCGAATCGATTCCGTGCTCTTGTCATCGCGGGGGCCGGGCCCGTCGCGGAGAGCGCGGGGGACGGTGTTCTTCCAGGCGGCGACGCTGGTGAGGAAGGCGACGTTCTCGCCGGAGAAGTCATTGAGAGCGGAGAATCGTTGGAGAGGCGCCGGATTGCGGTCGAGGACGTACTCGAGGGCGCTCATGTTGAGGATACTATCGCGAGAGCTGTTGGTGGTCTGGAAAGAGCCGTTGGTAGACTTCCATCCGGACATCATGGATTCGACCATCGTGGCGGTGGAGTCCAGCGACTTGGTTTCCGAGCCGGCGCCCTTGGTCCTCCGCTCCCACTGTGCGATCGCGTCAAGGGTCTCCTGGCGGAGGGACTGGTGGCGCATCACCTCCCAGCAGGGGAGGAAAACGGTAAAGATTTCAATGACTAGAATAGAAAGGCAAATCCTACGAGGGGTCAGAAGAGAGTCGCCCAGTGGAGCTTCGACGGCGGTCACTCACCACTGTGGAGGCAGCCAGTACTTCGCGGCCGGCTCAAAAGCAGGGACATAGAGCGCGATGAGCCACATGGGCGTAGCGGGAAGACTGCCCAAATATTAGCTCTGAATCCATTCTCGCGAGTCCTCTGGGGGTATCGCTCACCCGGCAATAGCACAGCCAATGGTCTGAGTGCGCCATCCCTGGGTGTCCCGGATGTTGCGAGATTTCCATAGAATGATCGGGGCAACCACCCAGGACCAGAACACCTGGGTAAACACACCCGGCCACCTAGATCGGAGTTAGACACGCATCATCCGCGTAGAGGATCGTGCTCTTACCACTCCCAGCCGCGTCCCATCTCCATCATCTGTTCCATTTTGGTGCCGTGGACTTCTGTGCCAGGGATCCCCCAAGAGCTGTGCCATTTGCGCGAAATCAACCACATCAAGAGTGTGAGGAAAATCTGAGCGACCGGTTAGATCAGACGATATTGCCCGAGTCAGAGACCGAACGGAGGGGGAAGCGTACCTGGACAAACATCGCGATACCAACGAGAATAAGAAGTCGCGTCCAGTACTCAAGACGCTTGAATCGGTTGATCAAGCCACCTTTGGGTTTCGTGTCGGCAGGTGCATCGATGAGATAGCTGTCGAGTAGGACATATCGCTTCTGGTGTTTCGCGACGTGGAGGAAATAGCTGTTGGAGGCGTGGAAGAGAGCGATCCCGCACGGCACATAGGTGCCCATGATCCAGTACTCTGCGTCCCCCGGGAGGAGGGGGCCGATCATGTTCCCGAACTGAATGGTCGCCCAGTACAAATGAAGGAAGACAATGGCCGAAAGTGATAGACCGAGGCCCCGGATTCGGAGCATGGGCATGTTGCGATGGATGATGAGATAGGTGACGCCGGAAGCGACCGCAATCGTCCAAACCGCTGCCCAGGCTGCCCACCAGAAGTTGACTGGGGTGTATACGGCATGCGGCTTGGAGTCGGCGGTGACTCCCAGTTCTGACGCCATGACCGGATGGTGTTCTTTGGCTGAGAAAAGGGCTCAAGGAGAGTGATGCAGTTGGGTAGCGCTTGTCAGCAAAGGTCGGTCAGGTCACGGTCGACAGGGCGGCGAGGGACTCCAGAGATGTTAAAGAAAGAACGAGCCCAGACACCTGCAGGGTTCTGACATGGAGGGGGGGGACCATGGGGAACTTAATGCACGAGCTGCGTCGTGTCACAGGCTGCAAAAGCAACAACTCCTGCAGAGATGGCATCGCCCCGCGCGTGGGAGTAGTTGGTAGGCAGGATCGGAAATCTCTGGTGGGCGTAATCTCGATCAGCAGCACTATCGATTTGAGAAATCCCTCCGATCCAGTGATTGCAGCCTGGTGGTCTTTATCGGCATGGGTGTGACTCCAAGCCCCCACACTCGCATCCTGCAGAGCCTGTGATTGTACACATTGTGCACACTGTGCAGGGATTCTATGATATTTTCTGCCAGGACTCGACGACTGTGAGCCCGGATTATTCAACCGACTGAGCAGGCGGTACGTGATAAGCGTGTTTCTTACATCTGTTGGGGATAGCTCCCAGTCCCACCGCACTAGCGAAATTACCAGATGGAGTCGATAGGCCCTCTGCATCGAGTGAAAAACAGGGAACCGACGGGGCAGCCACGATCGCTGCTCGAGTCTTGACGGAAATTGCACCGACGTAGACACTCGACAGCACGTTGCGAAGGGACTTGGTGCCTGAGTCCACCGCGATAGGGCCCACCCCAGCTTAGTTGCGCCTGTTAGTGTCGCTAGTGGCGCCTACCTCCCGTGCTGAACCGAATTATCCCGCTGCGACGTGCGTGGCCTTCGAATCTGATTAGACAGGCCAATTTCAAATCCTCGTGCCGTCCCAGGATCAGGATTCAGGATCCCTGTCATGAAGGGTCAAGTTGTGGATAGGTTATGAGCCATCGGAAGCATCATCGTCTCATAACATGAAGCCAGCACCGATTTCAATCTCGAAGACGCGTTCAACAAGCAATATCTGAATTCTGAACTCAAAAACCAATAGTCCGATTCTTAAACAAGACCCAATAGCCCCGTGCCTGTGGAGAGAAGGCCTCCCACTCAAACGGTATTCTTCGCGAGCCGACGCGAAACCTTGGCGCCACAGCCGTCTCAGAGCACAAAAGGGGCAGTAGTCTAGTTCAGTACTAACTACTAAGTCCTACTATAGTACTAAGTCCGACTACTAGTAGACCATCCCCGAAACAGTCTAATTCATCTCGTCCTCACTTTCCCATAGTAATATCAATAATATCACGATCACATCCTGCAGAGCTCTGGTGGGACCGTCCCCACCAAGGGGTAGCTGCCCTCCACAGAGCTAGGAGCTGGCATTATCAACTGTCACCACCACGATCATCATGAGATCATGATCATTCCTGGATTGAAAATTAAGATGGTAACAGCTCGGTGGATATCTTACCTCCAATGACCTTTCTGGCATCGCGTGACTTTCCTGATAAAACCGAGGAAACCCTAACATCTCGTTCCAAGTTGTAGTGTGGACCTGCCTCATCGAGTCAACCGATCTCCTGGGGCGGCCACAGTCCGAAGCAACAGGGGCTGGGCCGTGGCCATCGTGAGGATTTGCCTACTCCTGAGATGTCCAGCAGCTCAACCCCTGAGCAGCGCCATCATCCCCAGGACGGTGAACAAAATATTCGCCAGCTACACAGTCGGCATATGCAGTCTCTACAGGATACTCTGGATAACGTATACACTTCCTTTCTACCAAGTGAACGGACTACCCAATGGCCTTTGCTTCAGGGGCTCGGATACCATTTCCAACCGATCTGCGCACGGGTACATGCAGGCAGATGCAGGTTTACCAGCTTCACCGAACATAACGGCTCTGCGCCGCTAGTCCCTGCAGCTACTTACCACCAGACATCATATCCCCAACGCTGATGCTGGGCCCGGAATGCCCCATCGCAAACTATATTTGGACTTGGTCTCTATTTTCCTGAACGGGGCAACAATCAGTTGTTCGATCGGAGCAGTTGGCTACCCACCACCATGGTCCAAGGAATATTGGCGCTGATGGAGATGATGACGGGGCGTCTCGCGATTCCCAAGTTCAGGAGTTACTCATACGAATGTAGAATTTTATTGGCTGGTCCATTTTCCCGGAACTCTTTTCCTATAATTGAAAGCCATGCTCGTCACAGTCATCGAGGTACTTGGCTCTGGGGCTAAACGGTTTAGTGAGTAGCCAAGTCAATATGGGGCGGGAAAAATGAGACACGGGGGGCTAAGGATCAATAGTCAATACTAACCTCCAGGAGAATGTTATTCCTGGAAAACGACTACCCACAATCCTGTTTACTAACTCCGGATCAAACTGGTGTGGGTGTGTCAGTCTCTGTTGGGTTAATGCTATTGACAAGCCAAGCACGATAAGCCAAGAAATCTTCATCAGTACCTCCTGAAACCTGCAGGACATCGGCGTTGTATTCATCGTGATGTCTCCGGACTTGTTCTCTCCCGCTGCGATTGTGTATGTTCGGCAATTGTTGCTTCCTACCGAGAGGCATGAATCCCAAGGGGGTGGTATATTCTTTTTGAAGAGGGTTAATCCCCTTTAGTCAATATGTCATCCTGCATTGACCATCTTGCCAATATATCTCCCTCTACGCCTACATTATTGGCATGCCTTTAACGTAGCTAGAAGCAATGTTCAGCATATTATCGAGAGGTATAAATGTCTCTGTCCCATTTAAAGATGTAAATCACTGGTACCCCCTTTACCATCCTATCATCATTGGAAGGTCTTGTTACTGTACATCTACCTCCAAGATGACGCCGGAGTCCTGGACAGACTAGCGGGAGGTGCCAACCGCTAATGAAGTGGTGGCCAGGTTACCCCTGTCTTACTGGAAACTCCTTCAACTTTCAGCTCTGAATTTACTTGTCTACAGGGCCGAAATAGTACATTGAGCAGTGACATCAGCGTACCACTAGGTCCGTGAATGAGCTGAGCAATGATATGTGACATAACTCGATCAAGTGTGATGGACTTTTTTCTTATTCGAGGATATAGAAATTGCACTCGCTGACCCGAGAAGGCATGAATATCCCAGTTTATCTTGACCCTGAGCTGGCCTGGAACTTGGCTTTGGAGGATTATCAACAACAAAATCCTGGGCTTCTCCTGCAAAGGGCGTGATGGTTCTCTGACTGACCTCCCATAGCATGGCGTTGTCCAACGAGACGATGAGTAGCGCAATATGCTATGGGATTAACTCGACTGTTTGGTGTCATTGGCTTGGAGGAGGACATGGGATGGTCATTTTGCCGGGGGCGGAAGGCATCCGTCTAGTCTGGCTGCTAACAAAGACAGAGGTGTAGAACATTATTCAAGAAAGCTTCACAGTTTAGTCTCGAGTTGAATTAGATGTCATGGTTGCAGTTTTGGTTTAAGAGACTGGACAGATATGTTGGATTCATCTTTGTGACATTGGCTAAAATCCCTTATATATATCTTTAAACAGTTTGTATTCAGTCTCCTTTTCTAATTATAATTATTATTATGTTTAAGATAACTAGTTTTATAGAAGGTTTATTGTAGTTATTATGCTTTGCTTTTGATATAATGTTGACATGGTCTATTTTGATCATGATCATTGGCCTCTGTGCCACGGCTCTATACATATGATGATACAATGCCTTGTCCTGGTAGGGGGACTATCGATAAGCTGAATTGATACAGAGATGCTACGGGATGGATGTCCGTCCACTACTCTATATCTGGAGATAGATTAATTGTCTTATTCTACCTATCATTGCGTAGGGCAGTATTTTCAGTTTCTTCCTTGTTAGTTGCTCCGCCAGACACTCCGAAGGACAATTGGAAGCCGCCAAGCTATATTAGGGGCATTATGCTTGCCCGAACGTGGCTGATTGAGCATCTTGCTCCCCAACTATATTTCCTGTTGGATATTTTTGCTTCCTGAGGCGATTAAGCCTGCTTGATCTTCTAAAAATGGCCGAGAAGACATGGGGATGGACGTGATCTGCCAGGGCGCAGTCAATTCGGCCCCCTGACGTCATCGGAGCCTGGACGCTCAGTTTGGTTTTCGTCCAATAGGAGGCCAGCGGTCAAACACTGCCCCTCCACAACGGCCAATCAGAGACAGCGGCACATCACGTCAAAAGCGGTTAGTCTGGCGACGGTGATGCTTCAGAGTATTTAAGTGTTGATGAGGATGGGACAATCTACTCTCTGCATCAGAATATCATCTAGTTGTTGTTGAATCCTATTATCTATCACGATTAGCCAATACTCCCACGAGGTGAGATATTTTTTTCTCCCATACCGTCCGCTTCCACTAACTGGAAAACCAGAAATATCCCCAAGTGGCCAACACTCAGGCTGCTAACCCAGGAATGGATCCGACACAGACCCAAACTCGGTCCCTAAATGTCGACTTCACCAGCTGGACCGGCAAACATGTTGAAGTCAGCGAGGGTGGCCCCGGCAACAGCACCGTGGTCTACGCTGCGGACCTAAAATTCCGCAAACCACACATGATCTTCCTGGCCAAAGGCAACGCCAGGCTCCCCGCAACTGTGACTTTCCACACCTTCAGTCGCACGATCGACATCGAAATCAACGGTCAAAAGATCCCCTTCAAACCACGCGGCACGTTCAAATACGAAGTTCCGTTTGAGTCCCCCGCCCTCGGTGGCAAAGTCCTCACCTGGCGGAACCCGAAATATATGAAGCCTTTTGACATCGAGTGCCGTAATGAAAGCGATACACTGATTGCCAAGTTTTTCCCGCATAACTCACTAAGCATGACGAAAGCGGGTCGGCTAGAGCTTTATGGGCTGCCTCCGAACGACCCTTTTACGGACGAGATTGTTGTTACCGGGCTTGCTCTGGCGTACTATATCATATCGCAGACTGCGGGAGCGGCGGCTGCGGCGTGATGGAACGGAACTTTGTCTTGTTCATTTTCTTTCTTCTGGCGTTTCTGCTGTTCTTTTTTTCCCCCCTGATTTGGCATGATTTTCGAGCGCCATCCGAAGCGACCTTGATGTTTTGTTGGATTGTATAGAGATACTTGACTTTTTACTATATTTATTCTGTGGATTTGGATTTTCCCACGAGTCCATGAAATGAAATGAAAGAAGAACAAAAACCAATCAAATCCAGTGACACTCTTATTATATACTATACCTATCCAGGTCCTGTTTCATCAGGTGCAGGATTGCGACTGAAAGAGACCAACTCTCCCCATGCGCTCATTACAAATCTTCTGGTTGATTATGCGGGAAACTACCCTACCTTCTTTAATATATCCAGTAGCGGTAGGGAACTAGGCAACCAGTATAGGTGGTGAAAAGATATATATATTCTGAAATGCACGTGATTTAATTCTATGATCAATGTAAGAAATGGTTACTGTAACTTAAAGAAAAAGATATGTAATTTGTAAACTTAGGTGAACCATCTTTTGGCATTAGGGACTTTCTACAGAAGAGAATGATCAACATGATTAGTGGATATTAGAGGTTCAAGCAGTTCAAGAAGGGGAACTGATTTTAGTAAGATTTCGCTTGGTTTCTGCACAGCCACTGCAACTCCAACCACTACAACTATATGTGAATACTCCTGCGCAGAGGTCCCAGATTGTGTCACACTCTGCACCGAACTGATAGTGCACTGCGAACCTACTGGATAGTCTAGCAAGCTCAATGTTGGCCCGATTGATGTCCAAACCTGGGACCGGAGCAAAGTTGCCGACACTTCCAACATTCCTTGATCACCGGCATTAGATAACCCGAGCCAACTTATATAAAGCTTGCTCTTAACCCCGCAACTCGCATCAACCCCACAAACGTTCCCTAACCACCTCACAGACAATATGGCCGATATTGAAGATTCAGATCCTGCTAAAAGGCTTCAGGACGGCCGTCCCTTTCCTGATGCTCCATTCCGGGATCCCTCTTTGCCCATTGAGCAACGCGTGGATGATCTTTTAAACCGGATGACGTTGGAAGAGAAGGCCGGCCAATTGTTCCACGCTATAATGGTGATGGGACCAGACGGGTCTCTTGCTGGACCAAATAAAACCTTTTCCTTTGAAGGGACAGAATCGCTGATCGGAGAGAAACTACTCACGCACTTTAATCTTCTCGGCCCCATCACTGACGCGAAAGTGGCAGCAAAATGGCACAACAATCTTCAGGAACGCGCTCTTCAAACTCGCCTCGGCATCCCCGTCACACTCTCCAGTGATCCACGGAACCATTTCACAGACAACGCCGGGACAGGATCCTCAGCGAAAGTGTTATCACAGTGGCCTGAGCCCTTGGGGCTAGCTGCTCTCCGTTCAGCAGAGCTGGTGCAGCGATTCTCCGATATCGCCCGCCGGGAGTATCTTGCAGTGGGCCTGCGTGTGGCCCTGCACCCCCAGATCGACCTAGCGACGGAACCCCGGTGGTCGCGTATCTCGGCGACGTTTGGCGAAGATGCGGACCTGACCAGCGAACTGGTCGCGGCGTATATTCGAGGGTTTCGGGGTCCGACTCGGGGCTCTGAGTCGGTGTCGACGATGGCCAAGCACTTTCCTGGAGGCGGACCCCAGAAGGACGGCGAGGACCCGCACTTTGCGTATGGTAGGGAGCAGGTGTATCCGGGGAGGAATTTCGAGTATCACCTCAGGCCGTTCAAGGCGGCACTGGAGGCTGGGTGTTCGCAGGTTATGCCGTACTATGGGATGCCTGTGGGAACCGAGTACGACGAGGTGGGCTTCGCGTTTAATAAGAGAATCATAACCGATCTTCTTCGCACGGAAATGGGCTTTGATGGTGTGGTGTGTACCGACTGGGGTTTGATTACCGATGTAAACCTCCTAGGGCAGGATATGCCGGCACGTGCATGGGGTTGCGAACATCTGACGGAAGCTGAGCGAGCGAGGGCTATCCTGGACGCAGGGTGCGATCAGTTTGGCGGCGAGGAGCGTCCCGAGCTGGTGGTGGAGCTGGTAAGGAGTGGCCTGTTGCCGGAAACCCGAATCGATGAGTCCGTTCGCCGTATCCTTCGCGAGAAGTTTGCGTTGGGACTCTTTGAACGCCCATTCGTGGATGTCGAGAAGGCAGCAGAGGTCGTTGGGCGTCCGGACTTTCGCCAGGAAGGATTCAATGCCCAGTGCCGTGCATATACTCTGCTCAAAAATGACCGGAACATCCTCCCGTTGACTGTCGACCCCGCGACCAAATTCTACGTCGAAGGAATTGACCTCGCTGTGGCTACAGCATTTGGACTGAATGTCGTGGCGGACACGACTGATGCCGACATGGCTCTAATCAGACTCAAGGCACCGTACGAGCCCCGACCAGGTGGCTTCGAGTCACTGTTCCGTGCCGGGTCATTGAAATATAGCGACGATGAACGGAGCCGACAAGAGGCGATCTACAACACACTACCCACGATTGTGGATGTTTATCTAGACCGGCCTGCTGTGATCCCCGAAATTGCCTCTCAAGCCGCCGCTCTCGTTGTGAACTACGGAAGCAGCTCGGAGGCCTTCCTTCACGTAGTCTTTGGCAGGGTCAACCCGGAAGGAACGCTGCCTTTCGACCTCCCATCTTCCATGGAGGCGGTGCGGGATTCTCGATCGGATATGCCGTTTGACACTAAAGATCCCTTGTTCCAATTCGGGGATGGCCTGTCATTTGAGGGTGGAAATGCAGGCTAACTATCACTACAGGGTGTACTTTGAATCAGGATTCCGGAGAGAGTGGATATCTCTGTTTTCCGAGATCAACTGTAGATATTTTGTATAAAAAGCTAGAGTTTAGTATTTCATAAAGCATAGTATAATGCTAGTCCGCCTCAGGACCGGACGCTCTGGACATCTTCAAGGCATAAACAAGGCGAATTTCTCCTACTTAAGAAGTAGTAAGCCACTATGGAACCCACTAATATAATGTGCACTGCGTTCCCTAATTCTATAGACAGTCCTACAATAGTGATATATTGCTTGCGGAGCAACTATTTAGTCACCCGTGTAGGATCAAGAAGCAATGTTCCTTCTAGACTCAACCTTTCTCAACCAAAACACAAGTCCTAATGACACGGCAGCCGCCAAATACATCGCGCCGGTAAACATTTGCACAGGGAAATACGGCCCCTGGATACTCCCCGGATCCCTCAGCTGCAACGCGATGGCCTCTGCGACAGTCCCAGGTGCAACAAGAGTAAGCCAAAGGACAGACAAAGCACCCGGAACCACAGGAAGCTCGACCAACTCAGCGGCGATCGCAGCAGCAGAAGCCCAAAGAGTGCCGGCCCCTATTCCGCCCAGAATGGAGAATGCCAGAAGCGACGCAGTGCCTGAAGCGAACGGCCAGAAGACCATACACAGAACGCCGCAGAATGCAGTCGCAAGAGTAGCGATCTCGATGCGGCCATACCGATCACTCAGAGCGCCAACCAAAGGACGGCCGAGCGCTTGTCCGAGATTCAGGAGGGCGCTGGCAAGACTACCCGTGCTAGCATCTAGACCGATAGTCTGGGCGTAGCTAGCGAGACTGAAGAGGAGGGCGATGAAACCTAGGACACTGAAGAAGCCCCAGGAGAGGAAGAGGAGGAATGTCGGTTGGCGGAGCAGGGAGGATCTAAACTGTAGACCCTTCTTAGAAGATGGGAGTCGCTGGCGGAGGAGCATGCCGCATATGAGGTTTACGGTGAATGAAATGATCCCCAGGATACGGAACGCCCAGCGGAATCCCAGCTGCTCAATCATGCGGTTCGTCGCGAGGGAGTAGATCAACCCTCCTATCCCGGAGCCAGCGGAGACGATGCCATTGGCGATACCGCGTCTTGTCTTGAACCATTGGTTGGGGATGCCGACTGTGCTGATGAAGAGACAGCCCATTCCGAACCCGAAGCATATGCCCTGGCAGAGAAATAGCTGCCAGCCCTGTGTGACGAATGAAGAGCCGATCATCGACCCGGTCTGGAGGAGCACGCCGAGGACGACGAAAAAGCGGATCGAGAGGATCGGAGTGAGGTAAGTGACAAGAGGTGCCACTAGAAGGGCACAGGAAATGCTGAGTCCACTGACGCAGGCATAGACTAAAGCGGAGGTGCCCGGGAACTCGTCGTGGGAGAGGTAAAAGGAAAGAATCACCCCGTATGCCTATCATTGTTAGCCCATGCTGTCCTGCTGGCGTTGGAAAGTGCGAAAGACTCACACTGTTGATACCCCACGTATGAGCATTGATCAGGAAGATACAAATCACGCAGATCCACCCATAGCCGCCTTCGGGGAATTCGTCCACCGGGGGTGCTTCGGATTTCTGCGCCCCCAAGGCTGGGGCGGTTGATTCCTTATCTGAGGAAGACATGAGGAATAGAACAAGTGACTCTTAATTTGGGTAAAAAAATTCAACACTAGATATTGGAGGGAAAAGATGGAAGGCGAATATATACTCCATACGCGGTATGAGTCGGGGTTAGGGCTGAGGCTCCGACGGGATCCACCCCGACGCTAACGTCAAGGTTTTAGTATAAGATGTTGAGATTCCCCCAGACCGATCCGAGAACCCTCATCCTCACATTATCTCCGATCCCGAAGCTCTAGCGCACATGGCGGATGGACCCGCAAACCACGCTTGCCAGCCCTGCCGCGCGTCCAAGGTTGGGTGTGATAAGTCTAGACCTCAGTGTATGCGATGTCTCCGGACAGATCGTTGTTGCAGTTATTCGCCGCCGAAAGCCCGTTCTCGGGCCCGCGCATCTAACGATAGGCCGTCGGTGGGTAAGACGACCAGCCATAACCTCACCGCGAATGACTCGCTGCCAAGTCCATCAAGATCTCAATCACGTCATCGTAGGACGCTTAGCAGCAGTAATAGCGATGTCCCAACGAGGGTATGTTAACCCACTTAGCTACGGGACCGGGATATGAGACAATTCCGCAGTTCGTCTGGACACATGCTAATTGAGCCTAGAGACGGAATCGTATACCAAACTCATGCTTGCGCTGCCGGCAATTAAAGGTCAAGTGTGACCGGCAAGAGCCCTGTGGTCGCTGCCTCAGGGTTGACAAAGGGCGAATGTGCCACTATCCGACCACTCCCCCATCCGCGGGGAGTGACTCACCTGAGAGAGAGGAGTTGATTCCTCTTTATAAGCAGACATTTTATAGTGGGCACCACTGGTCAGTGCTGGTCGAGAATGTGAGTCGTAGGATCCCGATATCGTCCATGCAGTATCCTAGCTGATTAATCCAAAGATCGAGAGTCTTTTGAAGCACCGGCGCTGGCCTGGGAATCACCAGCAACATGCCGAACATGACCGGCTGTTTTCCTCCGAAGATAACCTCTTCAGGAATATTGGGTCTCTACACAATACCACACGGAGGACTCTTTTATCCCATATCCCACCCCGCGACATTGCAGACTCTTTTGTCCAGCACTATCTCGGTATCATCGAGCCTTCTCACCAGATCCTCCATGTGCCATCTTTCGAACAGGAGGTTGCGAGGTTCTGGGAGAAACCAAATACAGTGGATGACGGGTGGTTGGCGCAGTTCTTTGCGACACTCGCTCTCGGGTGTCGCCTACATAACACGTCCATGCCATCGGCGCAGCATTCAGAATCAGATATTCTGGCATCTCGTTTGTACGACACAGCGCAAGTGTGCCTGCAGCGAACGGCATTCATGATACAACCTGAGCTGGCTAGTATCCGAACACTCTGCCTCTTGGTTATTTTCAAACAGACGAAAGGTGTGGCGTGCATCGAGTCTGCCGCACTATGGCCCGCAACGGGCCTCATCGTCCGACTGGCAGTGATCATGGGATTACATTTAGCGGACCCAATTCAAGGGATGAAGTCCACCGAGCCTGCGAGTTCCCGAAACATGCTGTGGGCGGCAGTGGTATTGCTAGATCTGCGCCAAAGTCTCGCAGCAGGAATGCCGGTGATTCCGCCGTCAAGAGACCTGATAGCAGAGCCACTATTTAGCATTGACGATGGGCTTTCTACAGCTAAGGAAGGGAGAGATATCCTGCCCTTCCCGCTAATCATATATCACACTCTTCCTCAAATCTTCCGGGTCCTCGAGTTAGCCACCTCCCCGCAAGATCCCTTGGCCTATTGCCTAGTCGCAACGTACGACCGGCAAATCCGGGGCCTCCTCAAACACTACCAGGAATCATTCCGTCCTGTCAACAGCAACACCGACACATCAAGCACGACACGCTTCCAGTGGACCATGATCAACGTCTTTTTCCGACGAGTCCTCCTCGCCCTCCACAGCCGCCTGTATCAGCAGCCCCAAGCCTCGACTCGCTACCCGGTCTCGTACTGGTCGTCTCTCGAATGCAGCCTCGCTCTTCTCTCCGAGCAGCGCGACCTCTGGGACGCCTCGTCTGGTCCGGGATCAAGCACGGCTGCGTTCTTCGCGCGGCTCTTTCAGCAGGAGTTCTTTCTTGCGGCCATCACGGTTTGCTTTCACTTGGTCCAGGCTCATTCGCCGTTAGTGTCGCCGAATAGCCATAAGTGTCAGGGACAGGCGCGGAGAACGATTCTGGATCTGTTGGGATCGTGTAAGGATATCTGGAGTATGGAACAAGATGCTTCATCCTGCCATAGTAGTGCTTTTGCTATGATTGAATCTCTGCTCCAGGTCTTGGAAGACACCGGGGAGGAGGATGCATGTCGACATGTGGATCTTACTGCGTGTGCCTGTCAGAGTCAGGCGGGAAGTATCTTCTGCCTTGACCCGTGGGAAGATCTAGGTCTGGCTGCCGTGGAATGAGTCCCACTCTGCCTTGGATGATCCGATACTAGAATCGGAGGCTGAACCTGATCTCTCCAATTGGTAGCGGATAAAGAGAAGATGACCAAGAACCATTTTGCACTGGAGGATCCATATTATAGTGACCAAACTGGCTTTGGTAGGGTCTGGATGTATAGAAAACCGACCACAATGTCCCTTCTGTATTTCCATTAGCAGACTATCGCACTGGGAACCTTGAATATATCGTTCTTCACCTTTTAAGCCCTGGTTTTGGTTGACGCCTTGATGCCCCAGGCACTAAATCTGCCACCGTGAAGTTGGCAGCCACGTGTGGCTAGGTCATGTGGCTGAACGTCTGGGTAACGTTTCAAAGCGCGTCGCACCAACAAACCATCGCCAAAACACCATGTCCAGTCTATCCAAGTCGCGTTGGGCCCCCGCTTCAAATGAGAAACAAAGGACATTACCATGGGCGACCTCCTCGCGAGGGAACCTTCTCTCACCCTCGGAGGAACTGACCCGCTTTATGAAGATCGTGGCGCGATTGAAATGGAAGCTTCCGTTCCTGTCCGAAGCGTATCGCCTCGCGACGCTTCCCGTCGACTCTAGTTTTCAGGTCACACACGCTGAGATTATGTTCAAGCTGGACTTTCATGAGTACTACGCGCTTCTAGAACGAGCTTTGGTGCATCTACTGGGCGTATTTGGAATTACCGTCTCTGGGGCGTCCAAGAATCACAGCTCGGCCGGTCTGCATCGGTATCATGCGAATGTCTTAGAGGCTCTAGGGGCCAGTACCAGTCCGCTACGGTCTGTGATCGGGAGTGGAGAGCGATATGGCCAGTTGAAACGGGCAAAGGAGCTGCGGAATCGGTGGAAAACTGCCGACTTCTCCCCAGAAGAAAGAGTTCTGCCCCTGAAAAGCTATGATCTCGAGAAAATTCTGGCGGAGATTTTTGACGGCCTAGAGGATGGGTATCGACTAGCTGAGACGCATGTATCTCAGCATGATGTGAAGCGGACTCGGTCGAGCGACTCTGACATGGAATGGGACTTTATCGTCGATGCGATGGACTGGGAGGCTGTATGATCACCGTCTTCGAGTTACGCTCATCCGTCATCATTTTTCCGAAACCCGGATGGCCGAGTGCTACACCACATGTGTGCTTATCTGTGTTAGTTCGCTTTCCCCCAGGAAAGGAATGCACAACTAATGTAACCAGGATATATCGAGGTCACGATTGAAATTGGAGCTGCAATATCTCTCGATTCAATCGACCATCACATGGCAAATGGCGTCCAGACCGGTGCTGCTTTCTACATCATCAACGATATGAGAAACTTTCGACAACAACTGTCGCCCAGGATTCGGAGCACTCAAAGCGACACGGATGGTTGTCACCATTCGAACGCGCTCTCTCCCATGCATTGCCAACATCCTCGCCCCAAATGCACTGCCTCAGCATTCACAATTGGCAGTCCATCTTCACAGCATAATTGGACCTCTTGATTAATCTTCACGCCATTCAAGCCACAAGGCTGTCGGGGTGTCCCGTGTACTTACTCTGAGCGCGCAAACCGAATCAAATGATCGAAGTGAAGATAGTCCTGCAATCCGACTCCTCTTAATTTAGCAGAATAGAAATAACCCTGAATAGCACGGCCTGTCACAGAGGGAATTTTAACATAATGAAACAGAGGTATCACAGCCGTTATATTAGTATTAAAAGAATAACCATAGCTACACATCCTATATTCGGCATCCCTCATATTTTCAATCGGATACCCATCACACACCCATCCTTGATATACCTTCCATCCCCTTTTTTAAGTCTTAAAGAACAGCTGAATATTATCCACAACATCCGAAGCACCGTGGATCGGATCCCGGCCTTCGGCTCCAACCCACTCCCCAGTCCCAAGGTCGCGGCCCCGGATGACATTTGGCTTGCCCTCCGTTCCGCCAACTTGATAGTGGCGGTGCTTGTTGGTGTCGAACTCCAACCCGTTGACAAATCCCTCGCCATCTCCCGCGAAGACGACCATATTGACTATCTTTTCGTCGTCCTGGAACTCGACGTCTCGGTGGAGATTGGGGTTCTTGTTTCCCACGAGGTGGCCCTGGAAGCCGTCGTCCCATGTGAATTGGAATCCGTTGAGGACGTTATAGCCTGCGTAGCTGCGTCCCCAGGCATCAATCTTCTTGATTTTGTGTTCACCGTGCTCAGCCTTGTAGTAGCTGCCTCCGAAGCCGCCGTATGGGCCGGCTTCGACGACGCCGTGGATGGAAGCCATGGTTTTTTTTTTTTTTTTTTTTGTGAGTGGTTGCTGGTAAGGGGGGAGGACAGCAGTTGGTTGTGAGGTAGAGAATATTCTTTGAGGGATAAGACGACGGTCTTTGGAGTTGCGATGGAAAATACAGTTGAACTTGGGAATTTTCTTCTCTTATATAGTTTTTGTGGTGGGATAGCCTCTTCATCACATCATCCAAAAGGTTCTCGACACCATATTGGCTTTCATTCAACCACACCGTCTGGAGCATGATATGACGTACTAGTGTTCATCAATGATGCAAATTCAAACGGGGCAAGCTCAGGACTATAAACGGATTTGCAGAGGAAGAACTTTGTTCACGCTCAGATTTGTTCCTGAGATGACATCTTGACTGCGGTGTTACGGGCTGGACTCACCGATCGAGGCTTCCTCTAAGCTAAGTAAACTTGAGAGACGAGATCATAGTGGATAATCCACGGCTCTGGTGCTGCTTTCGGATTTCAACAGACATCAATCCCATTATACAGGCAGACATTGTTTGATGTCATGTCGTAGCCGTGGGGTTACATGGACCCACGCCAGGGTATGCGGCTGTCCGACAGCTTCCGCGATCTTACAGTTTGTGTACCACGGAAAGCTTTCCGTCACGAATCATGGGCATTTATGACAGGTGGAAACCCCCGATTATCTGGTTCCGGCTCGAAGTCAGTCGGTTATTCATAGGGTTCTAGGTCGGCCGGGAATGCGGCAATAACAGCCTCTATTGTGTCAGATATCCACCCATCCGAATCCCGGTTACGCATACAACATGTTCATTTCTGGACCATGTCTGATGCCATTCCCATTGTGCTCTCTTCTATTTGAAAACGGAACAGATATCCAGATGACGTTACTCGAGTCTATGTATGGTCAGTGATATTCATTGTAGCCCTGAATGTAGTAAGATATCGGTTTGAAGGGTCTGGGCTTCATTTTGGTGCTTGTTCAAAGCATTGCCACCACCGACTTCCATACAGTGTGTGTGAGTGATAAAATCAAAAACCAAAAACATACAACAGCAGGGATTCGCATGTGGTCACCCACCATACTACTAACCTGCCGGCGTGTGGCTTAAGTACGGCTGAGCGGACGGGAAGCCCTGTTCTCCACACCCTGTGGTCGTATGTACCAGTCAGGAAGAGATGAGGGTATATAGAGAAGGGAAGATATATTCTGGAGTACGGATCTGCTGAGGCTGGGAAAGGACGGCAGTGACCTAGCTGGGGCACGCTATTGAGCAAGCAATACGACCCAGTTCCGGCTACTAAGCTTGGATGGAATTAATGTACTCTTCCCGTTCGGTGTCTGGAGGTTTTGTAATAGCTCATTCCTTATGGTTGGTTGTTTCTTGCTTCCTGTGTGGAAGACGGTGGGTGGCACCCCTTTCTATATAGTTGACCCCTTGTCTCAACGTCCTGCACACATCGATTCCCCACGTTACGTCGATAGATCTATCCAGGGGAATTACCAGGTCCTGGAGGAAGGGGTTCGTCATCCTCATATTCCATACCTTTACTACAACCTCGATCACTCAGGAAGCCAATAGACGGCAGAACAAGAATGGAATACCCTGTGCCAATTAAGGTGTCTTCTTTCCGCCCATATGCTCTACAATAACTGTACACTGGCCCTCCTTAGGTATGCCCTCCTACCTGGTGAATATAAATCACCCTGTGCCCGAAATCAAGTTGGAAGGTCATCCGCTCATCGTGATTCAGGCGCATTTGCCACAGTTCCACTTGACCCCCCTGGAGCCGTTTGAAATCGGTCCGGTAGCCCAGCCGGTCCGCAGCATCGGAAGGCTCCAGTCTGTCCCATCGGACGAGATCCCGAAAGTCTTCATAATGGCCGATGGCATCCCGATGACCGCGCACCTCATTGCTCAGCTGGAATTCCTTTCTTTGCTCATTCCACGTCCAGCCGCCTTCCCGTGAGGGAGCTCGATTCAAGCGTCTTTGCCGGAGACTCTCCAGACGACGCCTTTGCACCACCGCGTCTTCCGGCCTCAATTTATTGACCTCGGCAAACAACTCGTCCGTTTGCCTCGTCAACTGACGCAAGTTCCGGGTGGCGGCATCGATCGGGGGAAGCCGTCGCCCCCCCGTTGCGATTCGAAGCTTCTCCGCGCCTCTGACAAAGGCACTCACCTCTTCATGCAGACCTTTCAAGCCGCGGATGGCGGCTTTCCCTGCGGTCCCGAGGACCTTCCCCACACCCTCGCCGACGATGCCACCGATGGCTCCGTACAGCGCATCGGTGCCGATGCTCTTCCAGGTCGGACTCTTCCCCGTCGCCTCGTCATAGATTATCCCCGTGGTCACGTCCGACGCAACCCCCGCCGCGATGGCGACGCCCGCTTCGATTGCGAATCCGGCACCGCCAGTCGCAATCCCGAAGGCGACCCCGACGACGAGACCGACGGCGGCAATCGCGACGTCCCGCCACGTGATTTCGATCCCGAAGATGCTGAAATGGCCGCTCGGGTCCAGGCGATTGATGGGGTCTCCAAGGCAGTATGCGTAGGGGTTAATCTCGCCGGATTTGAAGGGGGCCCAAGAGTCGGGGGAATGGAAGACCCCGAGGATTGGGTTGTAGACCCGGTAGCCGTTGCCCAGATGGTACCAGCCGGTTACTGGGTCCCGCCATTGGCCGTTGAAGCAGATGGTAAGCGCCGGGGAGTCGGTATCGTTGTTGCTGTTGAGCCCGTATGGTGTGTACTGGTGGTGGTGAACCCGGTTATCGTCCGGGGACACGGTGAGGGTTGTTGATCCGTGCGCATCAAACGCCCAGAGTTGGGTTTCCGTGGTTTGCCCGCCATCTTGTTGCAGGATCTGGCCGTGGTAGGATCCTGCGCCGTCGGAGACAAAGCTGATCTGCTGGTCGCCAGAGGTATAGCCGACCAGGGTGTCGCCGCGGTAATGGAAATGCGAGTCGGGTTGTCCTGGGACTACCTGGCAGGCTAGTTTTCCAGATGCGTCGTAGCGGTACTGGCTGCGGATTTGGTTGGCCGCATCACGCACGGCGGTCAGGCGACTCTGCGGATCGTATTCGAGGATATTCCCCTGTTCATCGCGGGTCAGGCAGCCGTTCTGATCGTACGCTAGATCAATCTGCGATGGATAGTCCGGGTGCGTGTTGGTGATCCGGGTCAGTTGAGTCGGGTCTTGGGCGTTCAGGTAAGCATAACTCGCGATATTCTGGCTTCCATCGCGAGCGAGGACCGTTGTGATCTGAGTCAGGTTGCTGTAATCACCGAAACTGAAAGACTGGCGTTGAATCTGTTGGCCCCTCTCCGTGACGGGCGATTCGGGACCTTGACATTGGTAGTCCACCAGGCGGTCCTGGACATCGTATTGGAAGCTTTCCTCTCGCAGCAGAACACCGCCGCCATCCTGTAGACGGCGCGAGGTGATATGGCCCGTCTCGTTGTATATCTGGTCTAGACGGGTCAACGTGTCCTTCCCTTTCACGACCGTCCGCGAGGTTTCACGGCTGAAATCATCATAAGTAAGACGGGTGGTCAAGCTGTTGCTGCTGCTGTTCTCCACAGAAGTTTCCACCAGCCGGCTGCTTGACGGGTCGTAAGCGAAGGTGACTTTCACTAACCCTTGGGTCAACTGCTGAGGTCGGCCAACACTGTCATACTGGATCTTCTGCGTTTGTCCGTTTGGGTCGGTGTAGTATTGAAGCTTCCCGGCCATTGAATAGACGGACTTCGTGGAGAATGCTGGTCCATTGCTGTCGGCGATACGGATACTCTCTTGTGATAATAGCCCCGAGGGGAGATATTTGCGGTCGTCGGTGCTGTAGGAATCCTTGAGCTGTAACAACGCCGCGGATTGAGTGTCGTACTGGTAACTCGACAGGTCATCGCCTATATCAATGTTCGTGAGGGCATAGTTGAGCTGCGGCTCGTGGGTAAGTGTGTAGAGGTCCCCCTTTGGCGTGATGATGGTTGAGGGTACAGGGGCATTTCCTTCATACGAGTGGGTGGTGACGCGCCCAGCGACCTGGAGACGCGTGAGGCGGTCGAGTCCGTCAAAGGATTGCTCAGCCACGCGGTGATTGTTGGTGTCAATGGATACAGGCAACACATCAGCACTCTGAGCCGCGTATGTGGTTTGGACCGTGCGGCCACCAGACCACGTAGTCTGCGTGATGCGGTCGAAGGCGTCGAATTCATACCGGGTGACCCGCCCCAGGGCATCTGTCTGTTCAATCAGTCGGCCCAGACCATCGTAGCCACTCTCCGCCTGGCAGTAGAAGGAGCCGTCGCTCTGCAAGAGGGTAGTCTGGATCGGGGCCCCGGAGACATCGAGTTGTGTTTGCGTTTGAGCCTCGCCCTCAATGGCCTCGGTGCAGGTGAGATTGATAGGGTCGGTAGAGGTGGAGGTGACGACGCCGTTACTCTCCCTCACTCGAGACACATAACCCCAGTCATCATATTCCATCGACCGTGTCCTTTCCTGCTGCTGGACTGGCCCTTCCCCGTCGTCACCACTTCTCAGCCAATCGTATTCCACCACTTCGGTGCACTGCCCGAGTCCATTGTAGCTGTGTTCCTGCACGACCAGGAAGTCGTTGCCGGTGTTGGACGTATCTTGGCCATCTGCGTCCTGCTCTTCCACCCGGCATACCCTTTCCAAGGCATCGGTGTAATACCGGGTCTGGACGCCTTGGGCGTCTGTCATGGTCACGGAGTATCCTGCGTCATCGGACCGCGGCGTGTAATCCAGCTGCTGTGTTGCCTGATATGCCGTGCCAGGGGAGACTGTTTTCTTGACGAGTTGACCCATGGAATCGTACTGGAAGTCTGTCTGAACCCCCGCCGAATTTTCATGAGACAGGGCCCGCCCGGAGGAGAGCGAATACTGCGTTTCAGTTTGCAGTGTGGACCCATCGAAGCTCGTCGTTTGAGCCCTTTGCGTTAGCTTCTCTGAAGCGGGATACTCGTAGGTCCAGGTGGTCGTGATGGGATATTGTCCAGCAACTCGGACAATCTCCTGCTGTGAGCGGCCATGGTCCCGACTTGACGGCTGGATCACGTACGTATGCTCCGAGCTGGAGGTTTCCTGGCCGTCCTGGAATCCGGTTCGTTTCTGGACCGCGACGAAGTAGCTGGCGTACGTTGTGGTAGCGGTGGGCCATTGGCTGTACACAAACTGGGCGCTTCGAGTGGGCGTTGTATATGGGCTCGATGCAGGTGTCACCGTGACACTCTTGAGATATCGCTGGAAGCCGTGTGGGTCGCCTGGACAATGACCAGCCTCACCTGTTGGTGGGTAGTAAACGCGGTCCGTTCGTACCCCGCTCGGCTTGGTGACTTGAGTCGGGTTCCCCCATTCATCAAAGGCATAGTAGGTGGTCTCCGGACGCGAGGTTTGAAGCTTCGTATCCTCATATATGGTCTCACTAGATTTGGGTAGCTGGTATTGGGCCGGCTGGGTATCAAAAGCGCCGGTCTGGGCCATGTAGTATGTGACATTCTGGGTCAATCGCTTGGTGCCTTGCTGTCTCTGACTGCTGACCAGCAGATGGAATCTGTTATAGGTATATTCCGTTTGCTGTCCGCCATCTACCTGCACGGTCGATGTGTACTGGTAGTTTCCCGGAGCACGAAACAGATTATCCTCGCCATCCTTCCAATCATAGCCACTGCCATAGCCTAGAAAGTTGTGGTCCGAATAAGTGTATTTGGTCGTGATTTGGGGCTGTTGGCTTCCTGGCCGCATGACGTGTGAGATCACATACGGAATCGTTGAATAAGGGGCCCGGGGAGGCAACCGATGGCCCTGCTGTTTGTAGTTCACTTCCTCTCGAAGACCGGCGGGACTGGTAACGGTGGTCAGACAGAGCAGACTTCCGTAAGTCTGGTAGTCAAAGGTCCACGACGGTGAGCCTGATAGGGGCAGCTGGAGCTCATGCAGCTGGCCCGATCTGCGGACGAGAGTCAACACGCTGGCGTCATTCGTGTTGGGAGAGCGAGTAATGGTTACTGATGCATCGTGGTAGACAACCTCCAGCAAGTCCTGAGAATTATCCTGGATTTTCTGGAGGCGTGGCTGCTGGCCCGAGGTAGTCCAGACGAGGTTCAACTGGCGGCCATTGGCAGCCACCAGCTGGACCGGCACGGTGGTATCGTACCGGTTGTTCTGATTGGAAAGGATTTCGATCTGTCCAGACTTGTGGGTGACTTGATATTGGCCGCCGCTCTTCTTGAAATCGAAGCTCTTTAGCTTTTGGTCCTTGACCTGCAGAAAGCTCGGGGTTTCGGTGACTTGGTAGTTTTCTCCGGTGGAGAGAAAGAGGGTTTTGGTGCTCCGGTGCTGGTAAGAGGAGAGATTGAATGACCAGCCTTTCCCGAAGCCGACATCCTGCACGGCCATCGGATTGTAGATCAGGGAGAGCTGGAGGGAAGGGCAATTGCGAGCCTGCGAGGGCGCCTGGAAGACATCGATGCTGCATGTATATTGGCCCGTGCGAGGGTCAACGCCTTTCTGGATGAAGCTGTCGAAGTTGAACGCCTGGGAGTAGAGGGCTGGTTGGGAAGCCATAGTAACAAGAGTGTGATGGCTGGATACTAGGATACTCCGAGATGTGATGTGGTTAAACCGTGGTGGAAAGATGGGCACGACAAGCTGCCGAGCAAGTACTGTATACTTAAGCCTGTCAGGATCGCATCCGGTTGAAAGGAAGAGGGGCCACCACGCGTCATCCGGAACTGCGAAAAGGAGCCAGGAATGCTCTCGATTCACCCTCCCAATTCCTAGGAGGACGAAGGATGGTATCCTTGTAACGCGCTCAGCTGGGCGTGGAGGGTCAGTCGATCCCACTTCTCGGCGTGGCTGGCTGAACGAGCCATTTGACAGGAGCTCGAACCATCGGCCAGACTGGGCTGCTGCGTGATCCTGCACTGATAGTGCTAGAGTACCATCGATATATATTACACTAGTCAGGATATGTCCTTTAATCTGGATTAGCTCAGCCAGCCACGGATGGGCGCTGCCAGGCTGGCTGAACCTCGGACGGTCCGAACGGCTTGGCAGCTTCCTCGCACTGTCTCTAGCGTGCTATAGTATCGTCATTATAGTTCTCTCTTGCCACCCCATCGGCTAAATGAACTGGAGAAAACTGTCAGCAATGCAGCCAGCCAATTCTCACCACCCCTGCCTTTTGAGGATTGCGTGATACGACTGTCGAGATCACAGCTGAACATCACAAGAGAATGAGCCCCATAGGCTGGGATCCCCGATCACCGTAGGTCATTTGAGCTGGACCTGTTCAGCCACGTTTATCTCGCTGGAAGTCCCATGGAAGCGTACAGTGTTGGAGCTAAACGCTGTTGGGTTCTGATCGAGAACAGTGATATTTAAAGCTCCATCGATCTGCCCGCCTTGGAACGATCAACAGCACGACAGCCTCCTTCTGAATCATTCCTTCATCCCACAAGTCTGCCTCCTCCAGCCAATATGGTGTCCTGGGAAGTGACTGCATTCTCGGTCGAGACCAGTGCATCCCCCAGCACGTCCGATACCCTGTTCGCCAATGGCCGAATGCAGGTTGCCGTGTATGTGCTGATCACCGCCGTCGAGAAGGGCACCCCCAACCCCTACCACCTGTCCCTGGATGAACTCAGCAGCATTTGGCTGGTGGACTACTTTGACACGGACAGCGGTTTGACGGGAGACTGGTCCTATACCGACTCGCCCGGGGAATTTATCGCCCCATTGTCCGCCGCGAGCGCCGGTGCCGCCGAGCCGGAGGGATCTCGCCTGAACGATGCGGCGCAGTCAAAGAAGTATTGGGTCTCGACGACCACGGCGGAGGTCAAAACCGTGGGCGCCTGGATCCGGCAACCGGACGGCACCGTGGTGACCACCAACAACGGTACCTTCGACTCGCGCATCACGCTCAAGGGCGTCACCCCGATATTCTACAACCGAGAGAGCATCACGGTCACCAAGGAACACTTCAACGATGGCGATTGGGATGCCAGCATCTACGGGGGGGATACGCTTCGTTTCGGGTCCTGGCATCAGGATAACTATTTCGTCACCACCAACAACTACCCGCTGCTCAAGGCCGACGTGTATAACTATGACCGGACCGGATCGTGGAATGGCGTGGACGACGACAGCCGACTGGCGAACGCCTATGCGAAGAGGGTCCGAAAGCATTCCACTGATCTAGAGCTCTATTTCATCTGGGAGATGGGCAGCCAGGCCTGGAAAACCTCGGGACTGGAGAAACAGGTTCTTGTCTTGGACATGGACGCATACGCCGAGATCGCGGTCAACCAGCGATCCCATGCCCTGTGCCTGACCAATCTGTGGTTCGACAATACGGCGAATGAGAACTTCTGGGGCAGGGAATGGTGGTACAGCGCCTGGTTTGTGTGTTATGATGTGCATGGGAACTCGGGCACCTTCAAGGCGACCTATGCGGAGAACAACGATGGGGTGGTGATCCAAGACTACAGCAACTCGGCGACCGACGCCGCTGCAAAGGACGGACCTGTAGGTGCAACCGTGGGCGAGTCTCGCAGCCCACCGGACGAAGAGGCCATCCGCCGAGTTCTGGAAGAGAAGCTCGGCGTCCAGTCCAAGGTCGATGGTGCTTGAGCGTGCGGGTTATGTGTGGCATCGATTGATTGAGGGTTGTGTTTGCAAATAGTTAGCCTCTGCTATTCTGCCTTTACCGGAATGATCAATATGCAGATTATTAGCCAGCAGAAGTGGTCGATCGTAGGTACCATGCCTCCTGGTAGATGAGATTGCTCAGCATAGATAATGGCGAGAATGGTTAGGGAATATCTGGCCTCCAACCAACCAATCATATGGCAGCCCCGGGAGATCCAGGCTTCTGATTGAGGAATAATGACAGAGCTTGTCCAGTTCATGGTGACGACCATCTCACATCCCATACCAATGCCGCATTTGAAGGAACTACTACTATGTCGCTGTCATGACGCATCTGAGATCTCCGAACACCCTCTTGGTGGCGCTATATTCCTTACAGGTGAGAACAGCAGTCAGAACTACCAGTAAGTAAGATATGCAAAAATATTGACAAAAACATACAGCAGCCAGGATTCGCATGTGGTCACCCACCATACTACTAACTGGCCGGCAAGTGGCTTGAGTACAGCTGAGCGGACGGGAAGCCCTATTTTCCACTTCCTGTGGTCGTATGTACCTGTGAATCCAGGCCAGATATCTAAATACAGGAAACAAGAGCCGGAAACATCAGTCCATCCTACGCAAGAACAATCCCCGAGGCGTGTAGCCGAATGTGGCGAGGGCAGCAATTCTTTGGGGAGAGCTTCTGCGCGCAGAGAAAGGATGAGCCGTAGCCGTTGAAGAGGAGGTATGCGTGTTCGGAATTTGCCGTGCTGGCTGCGAACTCGGCTTGGATGGTGAGGATGCGAGTGTCGAGCTCTACATCGGTCTTGAGAGGGAGGGGTCTCTCCATCTTATCGCTGTCAAAGTGTGGGATTCTGACCGCGTTAAACATATAGGGGTGATACGCAGTTGTCAGCTCCTGCTCATTCAACACCACCGGCTTCACCAACCCGGCCTCTAGCTTTGATTTGAACTGACTGACTGTGGATGTACGCAAGGCCGCGCCCTCCACCTGAGAATGCTGCTACTGGCTAAGTGGATGACTGAACCAGAAGCTACTCCAAGGAACGAGAGGTGCTCTGCGGTCGAGGATGCCCCGACGAAGTTGCAACTCGTGCTCCCAGTTTTCGCAGTCCGGGTCTGCGTGTCCTGCTGCCGAGTTCTCTGGACTCTGTCTGGAGTTAGACGGATGATGTTCTCCAATTCCTCTGGGGTTGCGAAAGCTTTGACGCCAGTAAGGTAGGCATCCAGGATCGTATCCAATGGAGGCAAGGGGTATTTGGGGCATTTGGTCGGCCGTGCGGACGCTTAATTACACACATATGTAGTGCGCAGCTGGATTATTGGCTCTGATTTACGCCTTCTCGAGACAATCTAGACCCCTGTTGATCCCTGGCAATGATAAGCAGGCGGCCTGAATACAACATGAGGTGCATAGCCCGTGCTCAACATGCGATAGTGGATATACACACTGACGACAGCCTAGCCTGTGTACAGATCGAAATCATACGGAGTCAATATCTAGTCTTCTATCTATGCGGGTTCGCTTCCAGAGTCCCTCTTCTTCGTGCCCTTAGGCAACCGGCGCCACTCCATCGCCGCACTCGCGGCTAGGGCGATGGCCGCGCTCGCAAGGGCCAGCAGGAACACGTCCTTCAACGCCTTTCCAAACGCATCAATCACCTGGTCCAGTAGCTCCGGGGAGACCAACCGCCTGAAGTCTGTCGCGCCGGCTGCGACCACCGCTGGCCCATCCACACCATCGATCCCGCTTAGGGTCTTCAGAAGCTTGTCCGTGAAGAGATTCTGCGAGATACTAGTGGCCAAGGCGCCCCAGACATTGGAACAACATGACGGGAACACAACCGGTCGGCACGTCTTTCTTGTCCAGGACGACCTGCACCGCCAGGATGGGAATCTGCCCGCACAGACCGTAGCCAATACCGCTGACAATATGATACCCGATCCAGCTCGCCGCCGGGCTGTGCGCGCGGATGAGCTGGAAGAGACCTCCCCCGATCGCGAGGATGGGCGCGCCGCTCCACATGAACGGGACGTAGTAGCCGACCTTGGAAATGATCCAGCCACTGGCAAAAGTAGTGACGCTGCTCGAGATGCACAGTGGAAGGAGTTTAATGCCCGAGTCCTTGGCGTTGTTCCCTCTGACCGACTGGAAGTAGAGAGGCCAGTAGTAAGTCTGCGTGACCATGGCCAGCTGGACGAGCATCATAAAGCCGCTCGCGGCGCATACAGTGCGATTGCGGAATAGGTGGAGGGGGATAGTGCAGCTGAGCGGGTCAGCGGTGGGCACAATACCAACTTACTTCAAGTGAGAAGACTCACCTGTTTGGGTCATTCATTTGCATCCCGAGGAACAGAATCAGGATCAGGCCGAAGCCGATGAGGCAGCCGTACACCTTCGAGTTGGACCATGGGTAGACGATGCCTCCCCATTGCAGAGCAAGCAACAGACATACGATCGCGCCGATCAAAACGGTAGCACCGGGCAGATCCAACTGGCGGAGCTTTTGCTTGGAGGATAGCCCTGCCTGGACCGCTGGTGGAGGGTTCCGGAGAGCAAGCCAGATCTGAGCGAGTCCAACCGCGCCGAATGCTGTGACCTGTTAGCTGACATTGTACGGTATGGAAATGAGCCTGGGAAAACTACTGACGAAGATTGACCCAGAAGCAAAACCGCCAGGTCAGGTTCCGGTTATCAGTGATAACACCCCCTATCAGCGGCCCCGTCACCGATCCAATGCCATAAACCATCGAGATCATCCCCATCAGAATCGGACGCTGCCGCAAAGCCACGCAATATGACACAATGACGGCCGCCCCGCTCAGTAAGCCCACAGCCCCTATCCCAGAGACCGCACGTCCCACGATGAGCATCGTCGAGCTCTGGGCGACGGCGCAGAGGACCGAGCCCAGCTCGAAAATCAGGAGCAGGATGATGTAGACCCCGCGGACGTCGTAGAACGTGTAAAGACGGCCGCAGGTGGGGACCAGAGACATCTGCGTGACGAGGTAGGAGGCGCCATACCAGCCGATATCGTTGAGGCTGTTGAAGTCACTCGTGATGCGAGGGATTGCCGTTGCTTTTCTGTTCGTTAGATCGGTGTTTTGGTTTCACAGACTCGAGTATCCATACATAAGATGGTGTTGTCGAGGGACAACATGAACCCAGAGCTCATCAGCGCCATAGCTAGGAAATAAAGGGTCCAGCCTTCGAGATACACGGATGGGTCCTCGTCTAGCGGTGTCCTGTCTGGCGGTGTACCCTCTTGCTTTTCCTCTGTCGCCGCCAACATCGCATTTTCGTCCTTTCCGCCTATCCCTTCGGCGTGATGGCTCCCCTCTGGGGTGAGACCTGACATGCTTGCAGTGGAGTCGGGACTCAAGGATGGAGTTTCAGATGGGACAGCAACCGGATGATTACCAGGCTTAGTTAAGTTTAAGGAGATCCCTTGGGGCTTTTAAAGAAGGATGCACTAGACGCCTCAACCGCCTTCTTCCAGCATAGCACCACAGATCCCTGTTGTTGGCGGAATGTCGGAGCTCGTTGCCGGTAGTCTATGATTGTATTTACCCGGAAGCTGTTGGTTAGCGCAGCCAATGACTCTACTCTAATGGTCGATTAAAGTACGTACCAAAGTGCCTACCTAGGTACTGACCTCAAGTCCTGCTGGCATGTCAATCCCGCCGGTTCCACCTGCTCGCAAAACTTGGGAACCCACTCAGGTGGATCTACATATAAAGGAAGCCGGTGCTGGGATCTCTATTAGCTGATTAGTGCCTCCTGCGCGGTATAGATACCCAGGCAACTCTCACGGCCCGTTCCGAGGTGAGGTACACATTCGAGTGCGGATCCGGGGCGAACAGGACAGAAACAATAAAATACCTGTATAGAAATCTATATATTCTACAGTCTTTGGTAATCTACGGACTGGTGGTGAGGACCTTCGCCACCTGTTCATAAACAGAGAACACAATCCCCCCGCTCAACAGCAACCGTCCCAGTCTCATACTACTCCCCTTCCAGAAACCCTGGACCCCATATTCTGACCAGATACTCGAAATAGCCTCATTGAGGGTGGCGCCTTGTGCACTTTGCGACCGCGTCTTGACTACATCGAACGGCTGAGTGGCATACACTGTTATCGTCCCCGCGATCGCGCCCATCGTAAATATCGTCACGGCATCATTAGGTATTCGATGCGCTTTCGCCGTCTCTTTCATGAAGTTGTAGCTGCCCATTCGGACCGCCGACGTAGCAGACTGCTTCATGGTGGTTGAGATGGCGCCGCGATAGAAGGCAGAGAACCCAGATTCACTGACTAGGACTCTGGTCGCGTGGAGAGCGGACTTGAACCGTTTAGGCCCATTGGCATCGTCGATTCTGAATGTGATATTAGCTACCTGGGTTTCAGCGGTGGATAAATTCGGGTAACTACAACGCGGTTTTGATTCTCTCTGTAGGAGTCACAGCGAGTAGACTCTCAGTTGCACCGGCGATCATACCAGCCAGAATTCCACGGCCGGCCGATAGTTTGCCGTCCTCGGTGGCAAGGATATTTTTGATCGTGTCGAATGATAGAAATCGCACACCGGCTTTGGCGGCGGTGCCCTGCGACCAGATCAGGACGTGTGGCTGAACAAGTAAAGCAACTGGAGTTCCCAACTTACGACTATCAGGGTTGAACACCCCGTATACATAGCTGAGACACCTTCATTCTTGGCGACCTGGGCGATAAGAACCAGCGGGTTTTTAGGAGTCGGGACCCCAGGTTTGGATGCCAGTTGCGCCCTTGTCTTGGCGAATTCAAAGGGGTACTGGAGAAGTAAGTCAGGAGTTCCAGAAGAAAAATCATTCAGTCTGGACTAACAGTAGTAGCGGCCTCGATGGCACCTGCAGTTCCCCCTGCGGTTAAGGACACCCACGGAGGGATGGCCTGTTGACATGCATGTTTTAGCCTCTGCGAATTCGGAAGGGGATCACTCAGCGCTTACCGTCTTTTGGGGTTTTGTTTCGCTCCCTGCTACGGGAATTGAAACTGACTTAGTCGTGGCCATAGCTGTTCATGCATGGAAAGAACCAGGTGGTTTCTTTGGCCTCGACTGGATGATTTCCCTCGTTGAAGTGACGGATCTGTCCCCGGGCCGACCCCTTTTCCAGAACTTGGGTTTGATAGCCGCGGCACCTGCAGCCCAATAGCCGCTGCACTGTAACAGACATTCAGTATTGCATTCCAGTTCCTACGATCGAAATGTTTTCAATGGCCTTAAACTAGGACTAATTGTGGAAAGAGCGTACAGTACGTCTACGTCCATTGTCCTGTAAATGGAACATCAGTCTGGTTCACCCAACGCCGCGTCTGGTGGCTACATCTGAACCGCATCCATTGCCAGTGCTGACAGCTGCATGGGCAAGGTATTATACTGGTGGGTATATTCCTTTATCTAGCCTTCTAGATTCATACCTATTTTCGTGTTCCTGCACAGGGATCCATGTAACTCATTACCCTGCTCACCCAAGTGGAGTGCCATAATCGCCTGGGAATTTCGGAAATCCCGGCAGTGCAGCTATTCAAGGGGCTACCTGAGGTAAGTTACAATGCTGAAGTATATGGCTCATCACTCTGACAGCATGAGATGAACTGTGTTCTCCTCTAGGATGACTGACTGTTTTATCCAATGCATAGACGGCGCATCACAGGCCCAAGAAGGCACGGCCGGAAGGCTTCATTATTCTACAATATGATGAATATATTGAACCGCCACCAATGTATAAAGTCCGACGAGAGACAAAAGACGACAGAAACATGGATTTCAGAACTTATTTCAATCGACCTGAGCAGTTCCGAGTAGATGCCCACCGAACTGGGTACGAATTGGCAGTCGATCTGCCGGCCAGCCAAGAGGCTGCATCAATCCAGACCCTCTTCCTGGTGTCTGGATGGTAGCAGGGAACATCGGGACTCGTGACTCTTCATATACAGTAGTCAAATCTAGGCCTTCCCCTTCCACCCCTTACCTCGATATGTACGCCGTAATCGAACACTGCTCTGTCAGGAGGAATTCCACAAGGCAATGATAATCGTCCTTGCATGATTGTGAGACATCCCCTTTCTCTCCTCCCGCAAAATGTCAATTTTCATATGGCCAGAGCCGGGCTCATGGCAAATGAGGCATTTGTGACGCCCATACCGGCTACAAGCGCGATATACTGGAGAACCTGCTGCAGTTAATGTGAGGAGTCACTCACATTCACCTATGCATTGGCAGCAAAAAGGTTTTTATTTCGCCGAGTGCAACCGTACTGGTGGAGAGGGGGATATATAACTGCTTGAGGCCGTTGTGATAATACCGAGGAAACTGCCCTTTCCACTCCCCAGTTCCCATTGCCATGGCGCCAAAGGACATCACAATTGATGAGAGGGCGATAGAGACTGGCCCTCCTAGTGAGAAAACCCCTCGTCGGAAATGGGTGAGCTACATCTGGGATACATTTGACAAGCCGCCCGAGGAGCGTAGGCTCCTCTTCAAGTTGGATGCCGTGGTTTTGACCTTTGCATCTCTAGGTGAGTCCTCATGCAACAAATCCGGTAGGGTTCTCCCACTAACGTGTACTGTAGCATATTTTATCAAGAATCTAGATCAGGTCAACATCAACAGCGCATTTGTCTCTGGGATGTACGGCAAGATGACTCCGTTCCTGCTTTAACTTGTGTACATCTAACCCTATCATAGGAAAGAAGACCTCGGTTTATACAAGAATCAGCTCAACTACATGCAGGCAGCGTGGACTGTAGGATACGTGATCGGGGAAATCCCGAGCAACATGCTTCTGACTCGCATCAAACCCCGATACTGGCTACCTACGATGGAGGTAGGGTGGGATTTCCCTCGAATGTCGGATTTTATTAATAAGAAGTAGATACTGTGGACAGTCCTCACGTTCATCTTGTCAAGATGCGATAAACCGATGCAGTTCTATATTCTGAGATTTTTCATTGGTAAGCTCGACGTCTTATCAAGTTGAGCATCCCTAATATACGTCTAGGGCTGGCCGAAAGCACCTACTACCCAGGGATGCAATTCATTATTGGCTCGTGGTACCGAAAGGACGAACTGGCGAAGCGATCCTGTATCCTCCATATCAGCAGTGCCTTTGCGAGTATGGTCTCCGGATACCTGGCGATAGGCGTTTACAGTCTTGGCGGCGTAAGGGGATTCAAGGGATGGCAATGGTGAGCTGAACTTTCCGCGATCAGGGATATACCAATTAACGAAACAAGGCTTTTCATCATCAACGGAGTCATCTCGCTCCCGGTCGCCTTGAGCGGATATTTCCTCCTTCCCGATGTTCCTGAGATTGCGAATCCGTGGTATCTGACAGAGGAGGTATGTTCTGCTATCTACTAATGGCAAACCCAGCTAATGTCAGTAGGAAGTGACCCTTGCGCGCACGAGAATGGAATCAGAAGGCCGGAAGAACAGAGCACCACTTACCCGTCAGAGGGTGAAGAAAATATTCTCCTCGTGGCATATCTACTTCCTGGTTATGCTATACGTGTGAGTTGCCACACATCGGCAGATGGGCGCCAGCTGACCGAAACAGATCATATAGCAATGCGAATGGAGGGCAGCCGATTTTTCAACAGTAGGTTGATCATTTACTCCCTTAACACATGATCCAATATCTAACGAAACAGATATCTCAAATCGTCGACAAATCCAGTCTACAGCGTCGCACAGATAAATGCTTATCCTACAACCGTCTACGCAGTCCAGGTTGTAACGACTTTGATATACGCTTGTCAGTATAGGCCCGCTTAGAGATTGGTCCAGCTAACCGGTATCAGGGGGATCTGACTCATTCCTCCATGGGAGAAGATGGCCACCCATTGTCTTCGCCGGGGTAACCCTTCCCTGTTCTCTCCTCGGCCCAAGAAGAACAATATACTGATGATTAGTGTCACCTACCAGGTAACCAACATAATGTGCTTCATTCCATTAGCCGTCTGGACCATCCCAGACCGATACAAGTGGACGTGCTATATCCTCTCTGGCGCAGGATATGGAATTAGCGGTATCTGCATGGCGTCCGTACACTCCCCTTGCCCGTTCTGTTACTAGCACACGCATCTAGCATAGTATGCTAACAGCAACAGGTGGGCCCAAGAAATCTGCTCCAGAGATAACGAAGAGCGAGCTCTCGTGGTTGCAAGTATGAATACGATAGCACAAGCCTTCCAAGCGTGGTTGCCGCAGATCGTCTGGCAGCAGGTCGACCAGCCCCGGTATCAGAAGGGATTTATAACGGGGACGACCATGTCGTTTATTCTCATTGTTATGACTGCGGTTGTCCGGAATTTCCAGCTCCGCGAGGACAGGCAAAGGTATGTGGAATTTCTCCTGAAGTAGGTCGGACTAACGGGAGATTAGGGAGGGGAAGGAGAAATCTGAGTCTAGTGAGCATGCTTCACGATAGTCGAGAGATGGTTTGATAGTGTGCCTTTCTAAAGAGTCAGAGTAGCTCGTCCCCTATCTTTGGGGATTAGAACAGCCACATGAGCTACACTGTTATATTGAACTTCCACAGGCTTTGCGTCTATAATGAGAGAAGTATATATATGGTGGCAGGCTCCATGTTGAGTTCATGAGTAATAATTATGTGATTATACTTATCCATGAATATTTACAGGGTTTCATGCATTGTAAAAGAAACCAAAACATGGGTAACATAATTGAAACAATCAACCACCCACTACCAACACATAATACCTTTTTCGCGTAGATCCTTGACCAATAGTCAGTCTTTGATTCCAGCAACCACCGGGGAGGGAGACACACATATGCATCAACTAGGAAACACAATACTGGATCTTATCAAAAGACCCCTTGCCGGTCCTGACACAGGTTCCGGCGCTGCCAATCAAGTTGTAGGATCCGCTGTCGCAGGAAAAGCCTTGAGGGCAGATCGCCACCGCGCTCAATCCATAGCTCCAGTCCAACTTGGCGCTTTTGAATGCTTGGACGGTCAAGGGGCTGACACAGCCAGAAGGAACGTTGATGGTGTCCTGACGTGCGGAGATGATATTCTTGCAGTGTTCGTCGGTGTAGATACTGTATGAGGCTTCGCCGGCTTGCACGGAGGCGAGGGAGAGGAGGAACATGGTTCCGGCTAGGAGGGTCTTGGGGAACATGGTGGGGGTGAAGTAAGGTATCTGGTGGTGGGGTGGTGATAGAGGGTATGAAATGTTGGGTTTGAGAGGGGAACATCACTCTATTTATATTTATAGAGTATCTTAGGTAGGAGGAGACTTGTCTCCACTATGCACTCGGTGCTATTCAATGACTCCATATGCTCTCTCTGGTTTGCAGATTGGCTGCATGTATTGGTACTGTTATTTCTATATTTTCCTGCTGATATTGCTGGTCTCATGCTGTCGAGTACTGTATTGGGCACGAGTGTGGGTTAAACTTTCGGTTGAAAGTTTCGGGTATCGTGCATCTATACGATCCACAGGCAGAGGCTCCTTGAGGGAGTTGATGGAGCTATTGAACAAAACCCTGAGATAATCCAATCGGATTGAGAAAAGAGGGGACATGATCGACAGGGGGCTGAAAACGAGATCGTGGCTTGTTTTGAGTCCCCGCTAGCGTCCGCTGGCGCCACACAATACAGCCTCTATTCTTCCTTGAGGCACAAGACCAATTCTGTTGCTGGCCCTCGGTTGAGGATCTGAATGTTCACGAGGGGAAACAGTATGTTCGAGGATCTATGAAGGTCCTTGGCTGCCCGGTTGAGATCGAAGTGGCATTGCCTTCAGGCCATCATTCCATATCACCTAGCTTCCCAGATATAGCCTTGGCTAATGTCCATCTAGCCTCCTGTAGCAAAAAGGGGAGAAGAAAGAATTTTGGCACGAGAGTATTAATATTGGGGGAAGTCATGACCTGTGGATTGCTCGCTGGCAATATTCCCATGCTGTATCATTGACAGAGCTAGGGCTAATCTGATTTTTTATAGCGACAGAAATATTTTAAAATACGGACATGACTTTCACCTCGAACTTTATTTCAATGTTAAAATAGAATAAAAAATCACTATTTTATCCCAGGATAGCTGATCTAAATTTAATTAAAGGCCTGCGGGCTACACATGAAAACATTTCCTGAGAAATACCAAGAATTATATATTTATATTGGCTAGCTGAAAATGTTATTACTATTTATAAGATATCTTAAACATACCAATAGCCAATTAAATAGAGAATAAAATGTAATACTTACAAGTAAGTAGGGCCCTTCTTGCTGGCTTTTTAACTTTATTAATCACTGGTCTATAATGAGGGAAAATTAACATGAATTCCAATTATCTTTTCCAAACACCAACAATTGACACACCCAATAAGTGGCCGGATAGGCGAAGAGAACCGGAGCGGCGTCCTGGCCGTTGGGTATTAGCACACCAGGTAACGGGGTCAGCCCGGCACGTTCAGCCACAAAGAGTTTCTCTCTGTCGTAATGGGCGTGTGGCCGGCGCCCCTGGGGCCGGTTGTGACTTGGTACTGAAGCTCGATTGACCATGTCTTCTGCAATGAAGCGGGGAAACTCGGCGCGACCTGGACGATCCCCGGGCTGATCAATATATCGACGGGGTAGTTCGTAGTTCTATCGCTGTAGTTTGAGCACCTGTCCGACCACGGTTGTAGGGGTTCTCTTCTGCTCCCTGGCGGACCAGGATACACGTACATGGTATGGCACCGCTTCCACGGTCTCTTTACTAGAGCCGCAGTCCATTCTGAAGGAATCGAACAAAAGAGGGTTCACGAAGTCTATCTTTGAATAATCAAGAGAACCATCAAAAGTCAAAATCAAACACACGGTACGGCGTTCGTTTGGGTGTTGTGATGGATCAATAGATCTCATCGTTCCAGGCTATACGTCTTCGATGCTCTTATATCTATAGAGAAATCTACTCGCACTCTTCCCTAAGCGCCTACTTGACCAAGGGGAACAAAGAAACATATCGAAGGAAGAGCCTTCTTCCCGCCGATACCATCAAGATGACGACTGATACCGAATCAATTCGTGCTGGGGACTATATCTGTAGCAACCGGAATGATTATAAATATCTGTGACAGCCTGCAGCTGCCGGAATCCTTGTCTAAATGTCGATAATCATATTTTGAGTGCTGTCTGGGGAGAAGTAAAGCACTTTTGACGCTGCTGTTGGGTTGGTGATGGAGGAAGCAGGCTGGCGCGTAAATGATTCGCTGGGAGGCTCGGTCTATAGTGTCTAGTGCGTAGTAGGTAGATCATGCATCCATCCTGAATCCACGGCACTATACGTGGGGTTGGGATGCAGGAAGCTTTAAATCTCCCGCCTTCCCGGAGCCCATCGTGCATTCACTCGAGTATATCTTTCCCTTGGCTTTTGCCCTTTAAATTCCACATCGTCCAGCATCTACCAACGATCGGAACCGCCTTCGTTGCTCGCGACCATATCCGCGCTGAACCTCCAGATTGACGAAACGGACCCCACCGTGAAAGAGGTGGATGGTCGCTATTCGGACTGGAAAGCCTTTGGCGTTCTGCAGCAATATCTCGATCCCAGCGGAGATCTCTCTACCGACCAGGCGACCCTGCTCATCTACGAGCTGCTCCCCGCTCGAACAGAGGAAAACCTCGCCGGCCAGAGAGACATGCTTGGCTGTGTCCTGCTAGAGGTCGCCCGGCAGATTCCTTACTCCCACCCCGCACAGATAAAGCTGGTGCGCCTCATTCAACGTCTGGAACGCACCGACAAACTCAACGACCGTGTTTCTCCCAAGGTACGTAAAAGACGACCCTCATTTAATCCAGATTTCTTCAAGATTAACACGAAAACATCTCCCTGTAGGGATATTGGTTTTACTATGGAATGGAAGACTTTCGCATCGCCATCCGGGAGTGGTCGACGCGTATGTGAAGCCGCACAACCTCCGTAATACATCCAAGAGCTAACATCCCCCCCCCCTTTACAATAGCGGCATTTGAGCCCGGCACTGAAGAAGAGACGCAGTGTATCAATCTCAACGCATTTCTCGCTCGGTTGATGGCCGTCGGATTACTGGACGCCATCAACTACCCAATCTGGACGCTGCGAGATACCCTCGAGGAGGACATCGTAGAACGTTTCCCGGCCTCCTATAACACTGCGATAAACCTCGCGTCCGTGTGGATTCTCTGTGCCGGTCATTATCTATATAGAGAGATGGTCCTCTACCCCAAACCGCCCGATGGCCATAGTCGATCAAGTCTGGGGAACGGCTCCCTCTACACGGGCCCGATTCTAGGCCTGGAACGGTGGCAATTCTGGCAAAAGGCGTTCGTTGCTGCTGCAGAAGGCAGCGAGGCCAACGACGAGGGTCGCGCGTTAGCCCTCAAGGCATCGGATTTCATGGCGGCGATTGCGCGCAATTGCGCCTGGTAGTCATAGTTATCTCTCTTTACCTAGTATTCATCCTACTTGTTCTATGTAACCGAGTGTAATCTTTGACCGGAGGCTATACCTTTGCTATATCTTACAGAATGTAAAATTTCACCGGAAGCTAGACCTTCACCCTCCACCTCCAATGCCAGCCTAGAATCGCCCAGCGAGACATCAACACCCCGACCAACCCGACACACAGCACCGCGGCGTAGAACCCGATCAGGACCTGCGGCGTCGTCGACTGCAGCAATTCCCCGCCGACCGGCACGGTCAGCAACACGCCGAACGACGCCACCGCGTAGACGGTACTGTAGAACCGGCCGTATTCCTCCGTGCGACACAGCTGGCCGGCACAGACGGGGGCGAGGGAGATCCAGCCGCCGGAGCCGAAGCCGAAGATGGCGACGGCGGCGTAGAGGGTGGATTCGCTGCGGGCGCCGACGGGGAGCCAGAGGGTGCCCATCACCAGGAGGGTGAGGAGGACGAGGGCGAGGAGGACGTTGAAGCGGCCGAGGAGGTCGGCGGCGAAGCCCGGGAGGACGCGGCCGAGGAGACTCATGCTGTTGAGGAGGGTGAGGGCGTAGAACTGGACGTCGGGGGGGAACCGGGCGTAGCGGACGTAGGTGGGGAGGAGGGCCGCGCAGCCGAAGATGATGAATTCAAAGGCGAAGACGGCAACGGCAAGGAAGCCCAGCCGTGGGGATTTGAAGGCGCCGAGGTCGATGGTGACGCGGCCGAGGGGCTGCGGCGGGAGACGGCCTTTGACCAGGGTGATGCCGGTGGCGTAGCAGGCGAGGGCGATCCCGGCGATGATGCGGATGGCCCACGGCCAGCCGTAGCGGGGGAAGATCTGGCGGAGGAGGAGAGGGAAGATGGCGCCGCCGGCCGAGGAGCCGGCCATGCAGATTCCGGAGGCGAGGGCGCGGCGGCGGTAGAACCAGTGGCTGAGCACGGCGATCGAGACGGTCGTGACGACGGCGGCCGAGGCGCCGCTGAGGAGGCCGAGGCAGAGCATGAAGTGCCAGTATTGGGAGCACTGGGCGAGCAGGACGTACGAGGCGAAGCTTCCCACGGAGCCCCCCAGCAGCAACATCCGGGGGCCGTAGCGATCAAAGAGGGGGCCGATGTGGACGCCTCCAAAGAGGGTCAGGAAGACCAGCATCGCGGTGATCCAACCGACGTCGCGGACGCTGTAGCCTGCGAGCTGGTGGGTTGTCAGGTAGTCCTGGACGGAGCCAACTAGGGCTTGTTAACGGATGTGGAGTCTGAACTGGACGGGATACCGCTTACTCGCAGTTTGGAATCCAAATGACGGAAACATTATGAGGAATGACCCGACGAGACACTTCCAGGCCTCCCATCCTCCATCAGGGTAGGCCAGACTGACCGCAGTTGTTGGCTCCTCGGGGGAGTCTTCCCTATTCGCCACTGCAGAGGACAGCTCATAGGGATCTACTTCGACAGAGGCCATGCGTGCGTATCTCTGCTTGCCTTAGACCTAATGACCCTCTACCGCAGAAGTCAGAATACTCCTTCGAGCCTTTATAAGTATTCGCCAAAGGAAATTAAAGAGAGGAGAGACTCTTGTCTTCTCCACGCCCTACGGATGACACGGCCCACTTAGCCTTAACCTTAGCCAGCCACACCAGAGCAGAGATTAATTCCGAAATAGAGTACATACTACAACCCCCCTCACAGTATAGAAAAAGGCACTACGTCCCATGCTCATACCCGCTCCTCGCGCGCAATCTCGGCCCGCCATGAAAAAACCACCACGGAATGGGCGCCATCACCACCGCCACACACCCCAGCAGACTCGTCGCCCACCCCACCCCCAGCGCCGCATACATCTGCGGGACAAACAGCGGAAACGCCGACGACAGGGTATACCGCGTCAACGAGGACGCCCCGCTCGCCGACGCACCATACCGCGACCCGTACACGTCCAGCAGGTAGAAGTTACACGGGATGTAGATGAGGATACTGCCGAGGAAGGTCACGCCCTGCGCGACGATGGGCACGATCCAGGGGACCGAGGGGCGAGCCGTCCATGCGAACGCGAAGAGGCCGAGGGGCAGGACGAGGCTGCCGAACATGGCTGTGTAGAGTTTGGTTTCGGGCGGCGGGGCCTCGGCTTCGGCGTCGGGGTCACCGACGGGGATGGGGACGCGGGGGAGGAGGTTTCGGCGGCGGCGGACGAAGCGGTCGACGGCGAAGAGAATGATGGGCGCGGTGATGCAGCCGGCGATCATCCCGAGAAAAGAGAGGCCCTGGGCGGTCGGGGGGAAGCCGTAGACGGAGGCGAAGACGCGGGGGCTGGCGACGACGAAGGTATAGATGAGGGCGAATTGGAAGCCGCAGTAGAGGCAGATGAAGCCGACGAGGGGTTCGGTGAGGAGCATGTGGAGGGGCCGGACGATGGTGGAGGTGATGAACTCTTTGAGGGCGTCGGGGAGGGGCCGGGGCTGTCCGTATGGGCCGGTGGTGATGCCGAGTTGGCGGGCCCGTCTTTGGAGGATGATGGGTTTGTAGGATTCGCGGAGGAAGAGGGCTGGGGGGTGCAGGACTGCGGCCATGAGGAGGGGCGTCCAGGCGGCCCAGCGCCAGCCGCCTTTCTCGACGACGAAGGATCCGATCAACGGGCCCATGGCGCTGCCGATGGAGGGCACGGAGTAGTAGATTCCCAGGGGGATCACCCGTTCGGACGGCGGGGTGTAGTCGGCGATAGTGGCCGCCGCGACAGAGACCCCCGGTGCAGCGAATACCCCCGCGATGAACCGACAGATCATCAGGGAGACGATACTACGGGACCTTCCCACTCCGACGGTCAACAAATCCGCCATGGGGAGGGTCAGAAGGTAGACCAGTTTCCGGCCAAAGGTTTCCGAAAGAGGCCCGGATATCATGGGTCCGAATGCGAGGCCCAAGGAGTAGGATGAGAGAGGGAGCAAGGCGACGGTGGTAGAGACCTCGAACTCCCGTTGGACGTCTTCATGGCCGGATGAGTAGATCGATGCTCCGACGGTGGTGGTAAATCCGATCAAGCAGACAATCGCCGTCGAGGTGACCTTGCGAAGGGTCGACCAGTTTCTAGGGTTGGCCGGGTCATCTTCTCCATCCCAGTCTCGGAGGACTCTGGCATCTTTAGATGCTTCGGCATGGTCTGGATCATGTTCGGTCTGCATCACTAGTTTTTATTGCAATGGTCCAATATGCAACCGGAACTAGTAGACGCAAGCATCGTGAAGGGTATGGGATTGGATTGGATTTATGGTCAGCTTCGGCCCAAACAGCGAGAGAACGACGAACCGAGATCCCGAATGCACTGCGAGAGCCAATTATGTTCCGGGAATAAGGACGAATATCGTGCTGCATGGGATCCGGAATATCTTCAACACGACTCCCGTGATTCAACTCTACAACTCTACGAACCTCGCGAATAGGATCCACGATCAAGCCGTATTTTCCTATTCCTTCTGTTTTCGTCGGTTGTATGCCCGAGTCAGAGTCCGGAAATCCCCGACGTTGAGGATGTAACCCTGGGACAGATCGTCGTGTGGGATCTTCTTGTTAGCCAGTGGGAATATCCGAGTGACTCAGCTCGGGGTAAATTCAGCTTCGGCCCACAGTATATTTCCCCCCAGGTACCAATTCCTCAGTGCTCTCTCCTTTAACTACTCCGTACATCAATATCTGAGTCTGCTAAGATCTGCCAAGCTATTGAGGAGGGCCAGTGGATCCTCTCCACGCAGGAGCTAGTGATGAACCCGTGAGGGAGGCGTAGTTACAGACACTCTATACATAGGTTCGATCTCATAGGTTCTGCTCATTACGTATAATCACTATTCATATATATATACAAGGACCAGGTCCAATCGACCCCCCCCCCCCTAAAGATCGTGGTCCGTTATCCGGAACGTCGTATGCACATTCACCCGGTTCGGCGACGGCTCCGCATCCAGCGTGGTCGGGTTCAGGTCCTCCTGGCTACTACTCCGGTCTCTCGAGTACGGGCGGGTCGGCGGCGCCGAGATCGAGGCCGTGACGACATTCGCGGTCTTGTCGTCGGTGGTGAGATCGGGTCGCCAGTACTTGGGGTCGGAGGCATTCCCGGCCAGGCTGGACAGGGGGTAATTCCCTCCGCTGGGCCGCTGGTGGTTCCGATTACGATACGAGGAGAAGTTCGACCCCTCCTGGAACCAGCGGAAGAGGGGGCGGAGGGTGACGAGGCTGCCGGCGAAGATGCCGAGGCCGGTTTCGATGACGGACCAGATGACGAGTTGGTAGGTCGAGTCTGAGTGAGTTTAGCTAGGCCATCAAAGTGGGTTGAAGAGAGGAGAAAAAGTTACAGAGGAACTCCGGGTCGGTGTAGTATTTCAGGAAGGGCATTCGGATGACCACGGCGATACCAGCCCTTCAGAGGGGGAGGGGTTAGTAGATTCGCACGGCGAGGGGTTCTCGGGGATACGGGACGTACACGGCACCCAGGCTCAGAATCCCAGCGAGAGCCACCTTGGTCCTCGCGTTCATGTGGAGGTTCCAAATCAGCCAAGCGGGCATTATTCCGAGGGTGAAGTCGCAGATGATCGTGAGGGAGCTGTAGGCGTACGCGATGTTCAGGACGACGGCGGAGGCGATGCATTCCCCTTTATTCCTCGGGTCGACTTGGAGCCAGAAGTACGAGATGGGCCGGCAGTCCGCCACGAGGACGAGGAAGAACGTCAAGCCCATGGCCACAACCATGGTGATGACCGCCCAGAGGGTAAACCGGTGGACTCGTCGGACGACCAGACGGAGGAGGGCGACGGCGATGGAGATCTTGGTCACGCCGGACGACCAGAGATACATGATTTGACTGAGGTACCACCACTAGAGAGCGGCCATCGTTAGCGATCGATCTTGTGGGCGGGAGCCTGGCGATTACACGCTCTCACACCGGTCAAGGGGGTATTGAGTCGAAGGGCCTGGAAGCTCATACCATTAAAGCCTGTTCAAGGGCGTGCAGATCCGTGCCAAAGTCCGCCAGTCTATGACCGATTCCCGTGGTCGCCCCCATCATGAAAAAGGCGCATAAGGGCCCAAAAAGCGCCTGGGCAAGTGTCAGTCGAGGGACCCCACAGGCAGCATCGTCCGAGGCCTACCATTGCGACCACCATGAGGGCATCGTCCCACCCGAATGCCTGCACCATGTAGAATCGGACAAAAATCCGCAAGACAACCGCGATGAAGGCAAGGGCCAGCATGATCGCACAGACGACGACGATCGCGAGACTTCGGTCCTCGAGCGGCAGGTGAGCCGCGACGATTTGGGGAGGGGAGCTGGCCATTTCGACGGGGAGGTGATGTGGCCGATGCGACAGGTTCGACAGGTTCGTTCGGGGTCGAATCGCCTCGGAATGGCCCGCGCACAGGTGGCAATCGGAATGCAAGGCCTCACAGAGTCAAGAGATGTGTCTTGTAGCTGGTTGCGAATGGCGCATAATCCCCGCACGTCACGCCGACCTGGTGTCAAGGTCATCCAAGGGACGAGAGACGAGGTTGTGGTCCAGAGGCGCCATCTGGGATGTTCACGGTTCCCGTCCAGGCAGGCCGTAGATAGGGCATCTGCATCTCGCTCATCTCGCTAGCAGGGCCGGGGGCGATCGCGCTCCATCCACGAGACTCCAAATCGGTGGGTCCTGTGTTCGGGCCTGACTCGGTGACCCAGAATGCCTTGGAGGGAGCCAGGCTAGCCCCCAAGGGGAGGCAATCCGTGTGCTAAGATCGCTTGTGCTCGGCCAATGGTTCCTTCAGGAGGGAAATTCCAGATCCTTCGTCCATGGGCCCGGCCTTAGGCGAGCGATCCTGCAGAGTATGGAGCCCTTGAAGGACCGCGAGGAGCCGTGCATCATGATTAGATATTTGTTTGGCCTCGTGCCAGCCGGGGACCACGAGAGGGTTGAGGGTTCCCGGGTTTGGGGGCTGCCACTAGCGACTCAGGATCACCCAGGCGAGATGAGATCTCCCCGATTGACTTCGCTTTTGGCCGGTGTCTTTCGTTGAATAATCATCTATTACAAGGGCATGGCCTTGAAGAAGACCCCAAGATCCCAACCCAAATTCCAGGCAGCTGAACCTGAACCTCATGGTCAATCACCCGATCCACCACGACGGATATTATTCATTAATATAATTATACCCCCTCTGAAGCTCCGGATCCAAATTCCTCCCACGCCAAGATGAGGTTCAGCATTCGGGGAATCAAGCATTCCCTCCCTACTTCTTGAACCAGCCCCGCAGATCTGTCCCAGTCACGGAACCCGAGAAGCGCAAAAGACCGAAAGACACTTCCTCGCCCCAGAAGTCGGCTCTTGTTCTCCGCCATCGGGATGGATTCATGAGAAAACACCCCAATGCAGCGCGCACACTGCCTCTCAATCTGATCCGGGGATACCACTTTGCCCTTGGAGTCCTCGGGGGGGGGGGGGGGGGGGGGGGGGGGGGGGGGGGGGGGGGGGGGGGGGGGGGGGGGGGGGGGGGGGGGGGGGGGGGGGGGGGGGGGGGGGGGGGGGGGGGGGGGGGGGGGGGGGGGGGGGG